>CM076578.1:600000281-600146636 GCA_034641835.2 Pinus albicaulis | reverse complement strand
GAATTTGTCAGGTAAGCTCCTCAATCATCCTTGCAAATCATTTTGTCCGTTCATAAATTAAAATTCAGTGATTTTCACCACAGAAACCCTTTCTAAAAAACTCGGACTTGCGCATACGCAGGTTGGTAACGGTAAAGTCGCGTATACACGCGACTGTGCATAAAGAAAGCGGCGTATGCGCAGGCCCAAATGAAAAATGCGTGGCTAATGAAGGATTTATTGAATTTTGACAGGATGACTATCTCATGGAGAGAGCGTGAACACAGTGCAATTGATCAAGAAGTCATGCAAGATCGAGCATCGCAAAATATTCTTCGGAATTGCGGATTGCTCAAGTTTTTCAAAATGCCAAATATGAAAAGCAATGTCTGGTTACTAGAAATGCTCGTAAATTATTGGGAACCGGAAGAGGACTGCTTTATGATAGATCAGATGCCAGTACGCATTGAAGTGGAAGACATATATTTTATCACTGGACTCTCCCGGAGGGGGTAACCAGTAGACTTGCACGGGAAGCCCCTGGGAGGGCTAACCGTGGAAGATTACGTCCACGTGTATTGCGTAGAGGGTTCCAAGACAGTTGGAACTCAGATTGCAATTAAAGATTTAAGGGATTTTCACATGAAAATCCTCCTTTTCACCATTGGCAGAGTGGTAGGATCTGCCTCCCTACATCAGGTGTCCAGGACGCAAATGAGCATAGCAGTGGAATGCTTGACTCATGTATATGATTGGTGCACAGCCCTTTTACTGAACATGAAGCAACAATTGACCTCAATCCGCCAAGAAAAGACAAAACACTTTGGATACGATACAATTTTGATGACATTCTTCTTTGAGAAGATACCAGCATTGAGACCCAGAGTCATCTCTACCATCAACAGCCCTAGAGATCCAAGAATTTCCCGTTGGGCAGACATGATGAAGAGATTAGAGGGAAGTGAAGTTCCCCGGACCACTTGGGATGATGAGTTCTTCCTTTGGTGGGGAGAACAAATCATCGCTGTGGACAACTATCCCTATGCTGGGATGGACTTTCGTGGAGATCCAGATCTTGTTCTTCCACCAGGCACA
The DNA here is from genome assembly GCA_034641835.2 of Pinus albicaulis. Lineage (NCBI taxonomy): Eukaryota > Viridiplantae > Streptophyta > Pinopsida > Pinales > Pinaceae > Pinus > Pinus albicaulis. The sequence continues at coordinate 600,145,562 of CM076578.1, read as the reverse complement.
GCATGGGGCATAGTCGGTAAGTTTGCAATTTTTTGACTTATATAATTTTTTTGGATTTTTTCAAATATGTATGAAAAAATGAAAAACAAACATGTTTTTGATTAGATTCATAATTAATGACAATGTAAATATGATCATGACACAGATATTGGACCAGTTCGACCTGAGGGTTTCCCGCGCCATAAGCGTCGCAGGGGCGAAGTAGATCCAGTGGATTCAGACAGTACCCTCCAGGCTGTATAGAGGAACTTGGAGGGCTTAACCTGCCAAATACCTATGGCTGTCGTAGAAGATCTGCCGGAAGCCGTCCAGAGACGGGTGGTAGGAGTGCCCCGAGACTGGGTACGATTATTCTGCCGAGTTGCCACCGCGATCATGTTCTATAGGAACACGACTTCTGGGCAGGGACCTCAGGAGTAGATAGATATGATGTATCAGATGACTGTATATTTTTGAGACTGAACATGATCGGGCATAAGCCCAAATTTTGTATAATCTTATGGATCCAAATTTTGTAAAGTTTTTGAACACTCTGATGATATATATACAGCGATGTTTGATGTGATGTGATAAATGTATCAAAATATATGATGTTTTTGATGATTGAATTTTATTGTATGGAATGATTAATATGCCAATCTAGTGCCTGATTAGCTAATGAGTCTGCCAACCAATTGTCAGCTCGAGGAATATGAATGAAAGTTAAAAAATGAAATGATCTTTGTAACAAACGTACCCTCAAGAACAACCGTAATAAAAATGGATCTCGAACTCGATAAGTATTGTTCAACTGCGACACCACCAGCTGAGAGTCCAAGAAAACTACCAACGAATCAACACCCAAAGATATTGCCTCCGAGAGTAGATAAACAACTGCAGTGTATTCTGCTATATTATTGGAAGCAGGACCAATGCAGACCCCTCTTGATACTAACAGCTGACTGGAAGGATAATGAAGCACCCAAGCCGCGGAAGCTAAGTTCCGGGTGTGTCTACTAGCACCATCGGCGAAACCAAAATGACTCATGACATCCGACACAACCTGCCAAAGCAGATCAAAAACATCACCAACTCATCAAAGATCGAAAATCAACCAGATATGTACAAAGCAAAAAACTACTATATACAAAAGCAACATGCCAAGCCGAAGCCTAGGCATAATACTTCTTCAAATAGAGCCCGTTTCGGGGCTCCGGCAACTCGTTCCCTTCGAAATCAACCAAGGTGTACGCTCCTTTCTTAAGGAATTTTTTAACGATGAAGGGGCCATACCACATAGACTTAAACTTTCCTGCCCCCAGGGCATCTTTTTCTTGGGCATAGACCAAAACAAGGTCACCTTCTGAAAAAACCCTGGGTTTGATCGCCTTATCGCACTGAAATTTAACTCGGTTTTTATGCGCTTCATTCATCGTGGTGGCATCCCGACGCTGCTCATCGAGATGTTCCAGATGAAGGATTCGTTCTTCAAGACTAGAAGTGTCAGGAAGAAGTTCAACAGCTAATTTAAGAGAAGGAATCTCGCATTCAATGGGAAATACGGATTCCAACCCGTGCACTAGCTGAAACGGAGTAAAGCCAGTTGCAGTTTTCACTGACGTCCTGTATGCCCAAAGTGCAAGATATAGCATAATATTCCAGTTGGATCTAGCTTTATCAATTGTCCTTTGAAGAATTGTCTTCAAGGATTTGTTCACGGCTTCCACTTGCCCATTGGCTTGAGGATAATACGGAGATGAATGCTCCTGCCGGAAACCCAATTTGAGAGCCAACTCAGCCATCATACTATTATGAAAATGACTGCCATGATCAGTGACAATCTCTCTAGGAATACCAAAACGAGCAATAACCTGGTTGAAAAGAAAAAGAGCTGCAGTCTCACCATCATTCCAAAAAGTAGGCATAGCCTCGACCCACTTCGTAAAGTAGTCTACTGCTACAATAATGTACGTGTGACCTTTAGCCGAAGGCGGGTTACAAGTAGTATAATCAATTCCCCACTTTGTAAAGGGACCGACAGTAATGATTGGAAAAAGTGGAGCTGGATGAGCGCGCATTTTTCGAGTATAGACTTGACACGGATGACACCTTTTGACCGATTCGATACAATCCTTGAAAATATAGGGCCAAAAGTACCCAGCACGCAAGATTTTTTGGTCTGTATCAAGCCCAAATAAATGACCCCCACAAGCTCCACTGTGGGAATCATTCAGCATAGCCTCAACTTCTTCGAGAGTTAAGCAGCGTCTCAGGATTGAATCAACCCCTCGACGATATAAAGCATCACCAATAATCAAATAATTCTTGGCCAAGTGACGCAGCTTACGACGCTCATCTTTCGAAAAAGTAGAGGGAAACTTCGCAGTCTGGAGATACACAATGATATCTCCGTACCAAGGATCCTGTGAAGAGATAAGAAACAAGTGTTCATCCGGAAAGGATTCATCATAGATCATCTCTTCCCCACAGGGTAACTCGGAGATCAATTCCGCAAAAACTAATGATTTCTTGGATTTGGCAGACATGAACTCAAGATCAAATTCCTGTAAAATCACAATCCATCGATTGTATTTGCCCCCAATCACTCGCCTACAGAGGACAAACTGAAATGGATTGGCAGCTGCCAAAACATAAGTTTTGCGAAGAATAATGTAATGCCGGAGTCGCTGCACAGCATGAACTACTGCTAAAGCTAATTTTTCTATCGGAGTGTACCGAAGTTCAGGTCCTACCAGTCCTCGACTAAGGTAGTAAATAACATGCTCAGCAAGAGCATCATCCTCCTGAACCAGAACCATACCGATGGTAGATTCTGCTGCTGCCAGATACAAAATGAAATCCCTACTATAATCTGGTGGACTCAATAAAGGAGCAGAGGTCAATGCTTTTTTCAAAGCATCGAATGAGCGTTGAGCGTAGTCGTCCCAAAGAAAAGGAACTCCCTTCTTCAACAATCTCATAAATCCCTTTGTAACTTCAGCATAATTTACGATAAATCTCCGAAGAAAATTAGACTTTCCTTGTAGACTTTGAAGCTGACGAATAGAGGACGGGGGAGGCAACCGAAGTATTGCCTCAACCTTGAAGGGATCTACCCTAATCCCTTCCCTAGACACAATGAATCCCAATAACCGGCCGGATGTAACCGTGAAAACGCACTTGTTCGGATTCAATCTAATCTTATAGAAACGACATCTTTCAAATATTTTCCGGAGGTGAGCAGGATGATCCATCCTCTTTCGAGAATGAGCAGCTAAATCATCCAAATACGCCTCAATAATATTTTTGATGTCGTGGAAGGCATATGACATGGCCCGCTGAAACGTAGCCCCAACATTTTTAAGACCAAAAGGCATCTTCTTATATGCAAAAGTACCCCAGGGACAAATAAAGGCAGTCTTATGCTGATCTTCAGGACGGATAGTAATCTGATTATATCCGGAGAAACCGTCCATGAAGGAGAAAATCTCATTACCGGCACACTCGTCAATGATTTGATCAATAAATGGTGTGGGGTAATTATCTTTAGGACATGCTTTATTTAGGTCTTTGAAATCAATGCAAACTCGAATCGTTCCTTGCTTTTTATCTACGGGAACGGGATTTGAAACCCATTCAGTCAAAGGAACAGGGAAAATTAATCACGCCTTAAGCAGCTTCTCAACCTCAGCTTTGATAGCTGCTGCCTTCCTAGGATTGACCGGACGAAGTTTTTGCCTCACCGGCTTAGCGTTTTCATAAGTCTTGATCTCATGCTGGACAATAGATGGATCTATACCAGGCATTTCCTCATAAGACCAAGCGAATACATCCCTATACTCTTTAAAGAGCTCGGTGTAAATTTGAATCTCTTCACAGGAACATTCAACTCCGATGAAGACATTCTCGATAATATTGGGATCCCTGGAAATTTTCACCGAGATAGTAGGAGAAATCACAGCCATGTTCCCTTCAGCATAAACCTGTGTTGGTGCTAGAGGGTTCAAGACTGGGTGAACAGGACCAGGAGACGGAGGACTTGGAAAACTCGTTTCAACTTCGCTCAAGTCAGGTAAAAAATAAGACCGATGATGCAAATCATCCCACGGTCTATCTATACCAGTCATGGCTTCTAGGATGGCCTCTTCAGATGGAAGAGTGGCATCAAGGCAATCCTGGGCCGAAGAAGAACTAAGTGTCCAAGCCGGAGCCACATCTCCATCCAACTCTTCCGGTGAAAGAGGAGCTAGAATGGATTCTACAGAGTCAACAATAGATTGATAAGCAATCTCAGCTGCAGACATTAGAAATGCCATTCCACCCACTTGACCTTCCGCTAATGTGGCTGTAGGGGAAGGTAAGGTCCAAGGGTCCGAAAAATAATGAGTTCTGAAGAACTCTCTTCGAAGAGGAGCCTTGGAGGATGAAATTGCATTAATATTAACCGTAGGAGGAGGAATATCGAAAATACCCATCAAGGAAGAATACATTCCAACTCCTAAATTCTCAACAAGCGCCCTAGTATTATCCAACTTAGGAACAGATGAGTCAGTAGACGCATTCGGGTCTACAGGAGGACAGTCCAGTTGATCCACTGTAACAATCCTCCCTTCGTGGGGGAAACATATAATCTGAAATAATGAGGATGCAATGGCATCCATCTCATAAATCCAGTTTCTCCCCAACAGAAGGTTGTAGTCCAAGCTTGCGTCAACTACCTCAACCTCTATATTAACAGTTTCCCCCCCAACACAGATGGGCAAAGCTGGGACAATACCATGGGGTCTGTGAGAATGACCATCAAACGCAATCAGAAGAGTGGTAGATGGAACAGCTTTGGGAGATCCAATTGTCTTCCAACATGTGAGAGACATCACGCATGTGGAAGCACCCTCATCAACAACCGTTTGAAAGATATTGCACTTCCGGTACGATGATTTAATATGAAAAGCCATGTGATGGGGGAGTCTCTTCTTAAAATTAGTCATATCAAAAGTAATCAGAAGAGAATTTTTTGGATCAATAGCCCCAATGGCAGTGAGAAAAGCACTGCGCTGAGCCGGACAAGACTGGAGTACCTCTAAAGCCGACATAGCACAAGGACTCTGCGCCAGATCTTCTACAATCGAGTAGTTCTGGGCAGCCCTCGCATTTGGATTAATCGTTGATCGCTTAGAAGATGCTTTGGGCATCCGAGGCATAGACTCGACAGTAGGCTTCGTAATGTGAAGCGGCTCAGTAGTATCAGGGACTTCCTTAGCTTTCGAAGACTCTTCTCCGCCATAATCACGGGATCTCGTAGCGATATTCGCGTGAGCACTCATCATGAAAATGTTCGATGGAATTTCCCCTTCCTGGGTGCCCCCAGAGGAAGCCCCAGGATTTTGGTTCGCGCCAACAACTAATTGTTTCCCTTGGGGAAAAGGGTTTGTTAACACAGCCTGGGAACTAGAAGAACCCTGCTGGGCTAACAAGCGCTGCGCATCCTGAATTTTAGGGCAAAGGTGCGTAAGATGGTCTCCAACACACAGCTTGCATGGAAACTTCACTTTCCTTTTCTCCTTTTGACCCTCACTAACATGCTCGTTGGTTTTATTCGCATTACCCTTCCCGTTCTTGCCCTTATTCTTATTATTTCATCCCTTCTTCTTCCTTTCGGATTGTTGATTTCCTTTCGGATTAGAAGCTTGGACAGCATTTATGGACAAAGACTGGGAAGGCGATGACTCAGCAGGCACAGCCTGACCAGAAGGAGCAGATTGTAAAGACAACTGCTGCAATTGAGTAAGCAGGCTGGCTGCACCACTATTGATTGATCCAATCAGTCTGTCACCATGAGGACCGGGCTTAGTTTTAGATAAATCTAATTTGGAGCGAGGAGCATGGGCAGATATTTATGGACTCCAGACTGAGAATAGATCAGTTCCAGCTGCTGGGCCCTAAAAATGGCCTGCTCCTCGGAAAATACCCCAGAAAGGGATACATCTTTCGAAATATCTGACTGCAGGGATTTCAGAAACCATTCCAAAAGGAATTCTCTTGGAATATGAGCTTTAATCAGCCTCTTCCTTCTCCTCCATTCCTGAATGTGATCAGAAATGTGGGTTGCGTCGTCCTGCTTAAAATTAGCCAGGAGTTCAGTCCCAGCGTCATATCAGACAGGCAACTAAAAATGGTTCAGAAATGTAACAGCCAGTTCTCCAAATGTAGCAAAACTGCCCCCAGTTAGCTCAATATACCATTTGGTGGCGTTTCCAGTTAGGGTGCGTTGAAATAATCTCAACCTAATCGAATCATCGATCAGGGAGTTCGAAGAACACCATAAATGGAAAGTAGTGATGTGGTCAGCCGGATCTTCTCCATTCTTGCCTTCAAACTTTGGAATGTCTGAAGGAAGTTTGGTGGGAACCGGAGGCCACCCCGGACCATAACGAATCGGATCATTAGTCAACTTCGACAGATCTGGCAAGTTTAACGTTGCCAGAAAAGGTAAGCGAGGTGGAGCCTGAGGATTCCATCCTTGATGGGATGGATTCCCAACATTCTAAAAAGAATACCCTGGATTTGATGAGGCACCGGGTTGCCAAAAAGGACTCGTAGAAAAAGGAGAAGAACCTCCTCCCAACGCAGAGTTACCAAAGCCCAGACTAGTTCCCCCCGCTGAAGTATGAAATGAAGAGGAAAGCCCCTGATAGGAGTTCCAGGCATTAGAAAGAGGAGAAAAGGTCTGATAAGCACTCGACGAAGGGAAAGAATTATTCCCTTGGTGACCAGCGTAAAACTGATTCCCTGCCCCCACTGTAGTGAATACAGGGTTCCATCCTGTAAAAGTGGCCGAATTCTGACCTCCAGACCAAGGATTGAAACTCTGGGTCTAAGAAGTAAATGGAAAGGACCCTAAAGAAGGATTGGAACTAGGAATGTGCCCAGTTCCAAAGGGGAACCCTTGAAAAGAAGCTGATCCACTAGCCATGGAAGACATGGGCGTAGATCCAGCTGCAGCAGCGGAAAAGGAAAAAGAAGGAATCCCACTAGTGGGCATTCCGAAACAGAAGGGACCAGAATGAGAAGCTTGTGCTTGGGTGAAACCAGAGCCAAACACAGCAGCACTAGAAGCAATCGAAGATAAAGCAATAGTGCCTCCTCCTTCAACAAAAGCAGGAGTCTGAATGCCTGCAGCACTCACAGCAGAAGCCGCGTTCCCAGTCGTGGCCATCAAAAGGTATGAATGATACGGAAGATCTTCTGGTCTCTCTGACTCAGGTCTGATGTATTGAACAACGAATGGATAATCAGGAGGAAGAGGAGATGGACCTGACATAGGAGGTTCAGGTACTTCTTCAATTTGAAAATCTTCTTCCTGAGGAAATAAAACTCGCGAGGTGAGCGGAACGCTCCTCTCGGAACCGACACCAGAATCAGCTATGAAACCTTCAGACCCTTGTGGAGGATCTCTCTCCACTGCGTCAGACGTCACAGGGTGGTAACCACCTGCTAAATCACTCCTACGGCTTCTTGAAGAAGGCTCTGGACTCTCGGGAGATAACCCCCGGATTCTCCTCGATCGACGAGGCGCTTGATCAGCCACTTTAACAAATTTTAATTAGACTCAAAAAATATAAAGCTAAGCAAGCTAGGAGCAAAGAGCACTCACTATAAGAAAAATCCCTGAGATACAATCAAGCAAACAACCTTCAAGTATTTCCGCTCCGGGTGATGAGGACCGGACACCAAAATACAGGAAAGCGAAATATAGGACCTCCCGAAAGTAGTATGGGATAATTACGGCCCAGGCCTACTAGAGAAGGTATCAGAAACAGTTACGCCGACCTCCTAACGACAGCCTTTGCCGGCTCAAGCACCCAAGCTTCGCAAGGGCACCCCCCAGAAGTACTGCTGAAAGTGATGCGACGTCTGCCTCAGGTACCACGGGTATTCCCCCCCGCAGTCACCTGTGCGGAACCTAGGAGTGGCAACTATGGGCACCAATCCGTGTCAGAAGCCGGGCGGAACGGTCTTGAGGTCAGATTCAGCTAATCGGAGAGGGGGTATCCCTCTTCTCAGCCTTCACTTCCCCTCGCGCTTGACTCTCTGGAGGAGAGCTTTCCCGATCCACCTAACGGAGTTGGATTTCGCTCAATTAATCAACTTCTATGTTTTTTTTGAGCGGCCTTGGAGAGTTAACTCTCCACTCACCTAATCCAAGGCCCTACAACCTAGCTAGTTGGTGTATGACACTTAGAAAACTTGCTAGTTGATTTTAAATTATATCGCTTATTTTAATGGGCTATTATGTTAAGTCAAAGGGATGCGGAAATGAAACTTATGATGTTTTGACGCAAAAAGAAATTAATAAAAACCAAACTACATGCAAATGCAGTTATTGTCTTTCGATGAAAAGCAACTTCTACACGGGTTCTACGAGATTAAAAATTGTATTTTTTCTTTTCAGATAGCAAACTCACACTCACAAAAACTATGAAAATGACTAAATGCTTAAGTGCACTTGATGCAAATCACTACAAGCATGCAAATCCTAAGATGCAAAATCTCCTAAAGCAGAGTGAAATTTCCCAAAAGTCCTTCAGTTTTATCTCTTTTTGGTTGTCCAGAAAGCTAGTTCCCAAAATCAAGAACTCTTAATATGAAGACACCAAAAACGCTTAAAAAACAAGAGGAAGAAATCAATGACAACTCCTTTCCAAAATCAAGCCAAAATCCAAAGGCAAGAAACCTCAACAAAGCTTCAAAAGATACAAAGAAACGAAAACAAAAATGCAAAAACAAAAGCAAACAACAAAGCAAAATGTTTTTTGAGCTTTTGAATTTTATAAGGGAAGAGTTCGAAAAGACCAAGCAAAACTATAAAATCCCAAGCCAAACAATACTGAATTTCAAGAAAAAACTTCAAAAATGCTCCAAATCTTATAGGGCTAACTAGTAGCAAGATCAATATGAGAAAAATAAGACAAGAAAACTCAGCCACTTAACCTAGAAGAATAGTACAACCTTGCCGCAAACAAAAACTTCAAAGAACCAAGAAAGACTCTTCAAAAGTTGCAACAAAACCTAGTCGACTGAACTCAAGAAAACCAACCAAGAAATGGGCAAAAATCGAAGTGCAAAGCAAGACACAAAGGTAGGAATGAGTAAACGAGCAGGAGATCTCTGTTCTGATAAAGCAGAACAGCCAAGAATGCCCAGAAAGAGATCTTGGTACTCGAACCAGAGATGCCAGCACAAGAAACAATACTTTGCCAAAAAGACTAGTTTTCAATCAAACAAGAGAGAGAAAAGACCAAAGACCACTTTCTTCACAATCCAGAGGGTACAAAGACACTGCAGGAATAGGTCTCCACAGACAGAAAGGAATAAAAAGCCAAGAAATCCAAAATTTCAAAATCTGCCTAGGTATACGCAACTTTACAGTTTATCAACAAGCGTGCATACGCGACTGTGATAAAGGAAACCCGCGTATACGCGACTCCCTTTAACAAAAGGTGCGTGTATACGCGACTGTGTGCAGAAAAACTCGCGTATATAAAGGTAAATAATGAAAAAACAAAAAGGATCAAGCTTGGATAAGAAACCAGGGCTTCAGTCTGACTGAGAAAGAGTAAACTGGACTGGAAATAAAAGTTAAAACTGTTGGAAACCTATCAAACAGCTGAAACCACCCAACAAGGGAATCACAAGAATGCGATCCCCAGTGGATTCGCTAGTTCTGTTTCGGGGAAAATCAACCTAGAGGTTTGTTGGGTTACAACCTCCACAGAGCAGGGCATGCTACTCAAGAAGGACTCACACAACCATACATGTTCATGAAAAACTAAATAGAGCAGATCGAGGAACTTACCCGTAGGTCCTACAGTTGAAGCAGATCCCGCGGGGTCCAAACCCCCAACAACCCTTCTTCCTTCCTAACCTGAAGGACAAGAAGAAACAAGCACGAAGAACTGGTTGTACAGCATATATCTACTCTAAATGTTAGTGAAATCCATATGAAACATTAGATAAACCATAATGAATGCTTAAATAACAATATTCTCATATATGCAAGTAGACACTAACACGTATATTTCGGGAACAAGATGGTACTTCTGTATTATAAATAGCATGTACAGAAATAACGAGTGGAGAGATCACCTGAATCCTTCCACGATCTTTGAGTAGACCATCATCCGGATCCGTCCCACCCTTTCCTCGCTAAGATTCCTTCCGAACTGGTGCATACGAGATGACATATAAAGAGATGAGCATCTCCAGGAAACAAGGGTTTCCTGTAATGAACAGGGAAGTGTAGGAGGCACGAGAATTCAGACTTGAATAGGGAATACCAACAGAGTATAATATCAATAAATTCTCTCTCTCCCTTAGGCCATACACATGAGGTGCTTTTATACTCCCTCAAAGTAGTTTCAACAGTTGGTAAAAATTGGCCACGTGCTGGGGTGGTTGAACTACCAGAGTAACCATCAACCCAGCCCGAAAATAGGGATTTTTTATATATTTTAATGGCATACGCAGAAAAGTGCATGTGGACTCGCGTATACACGCGGAAAAGTCTGGGCATAATCGCGTATGGGGATTTTTACACTGTTTTTTAGTGAATTTGTCCAAGTCTGTAGGAATGGGTGCCCAAAGCCATAAAAGAAATCATGAATCATATGAAGGTGAGAAATGATGTTATAACATTAGGCACCTTTACTTTTTCAGTTATCTCATCAAGAACTATGTATTCCTTGCTTTCTTTTTCCTATTTCTTTTCCTGCAACTGATTCTTATACAAGACCTTTTCATTGAATATTACATATCTGCTCCTAATGATTTTGTGATTTTCATAATCATATAAGCGATAACCAAAATCATTAGCACCATATCCAATAAAGGTACATTTCTTTGATTTTGCCTCAAGCTTTGTTTTTTTTTCTTTATTAATATGGACAAAGGCCTCACAACCAAAAGGCTTTAAAAAAGAGTAGTTTACCTTTTTACCTGTCCATGCTTCCTCTGGAATACCACCATCCAAGAAACTTGAAGGCCCTCTATTTATTAGATAAACAACAGTATCTACAGCATCTGCCCAAAATTGTAAAGGCAATCCTGCATGCAATCTCATGCACCTTGCACGCTCCATGATTGTTTTGTTCATCCTTTCTGACACACCATTTTCTTGTGGTGTTCTTGGAATTGTCTTCTCTCTACGAATTCCATGCTAACAGTACCTATCAAACTCTTTCCTGCAATATTCACCTCCATTGTCTAATCTGAGACACTTCAACTTCTTTCTTGTCTCAATCTCAACCAAAGCTTTCCATTTCTTGAAAGTATCAAATACATCAGATTTATTTTGAATACAATAAATCCAAGTTTTTCTAGTTGCATCATCAATAAACGTAACATAATAGCGAGAGCCACCGAGATATGATACCTGAGCAGGTCCCCATACATCTGTATGCACAAGCTCCAATTTTTCGCTCTTCTTTTCTTTCCCAACTCTGAGAAATCTGACTCTCTTCTGTTTTCCATAAATGCAATTCTCACAGAAATCCAAATCAACATTCTTCAAACTTGGCAACAAATTTCTTGAGTGGAGAATCTTCATTCCCTTCTCACTCATGTGTCCGAGCCTATGATGCCATAATGCTGCATCTGCTCCTTTGGAAGTTAAAGCATTAACAGAGTTAGAAATACCATTGCATAAATACAATGTACCAACCTTTTCTCCTTTTGCTATTACCAGGGCTCCTTTGGTGACCTTCCAAGTTTTATCCATGAAAGTTGTCACACAACCTTCACCGCCTAACTGCCCTGTTGAAATCAGATTTTTCTTCAGATCTGGAACATGCCTTACCTCCTTTAGTATCCATTGGTTTCCATTCTGTTGTTTTACAATAACTTTACCCATTCCAACAATTTTATAGGGCTTATCATCACCCAAACGAACTTGTCCAAAATCTCCTTGAACATAGTCATGAAAATATTTCTTATCAGGTGTGGCATGGAATGAAGCCCCTGAATCTACAACCCAAGAATCAGTAACATTTTCGAAAGAAAGAATCAAAGCATCGTGTAACACATCACCTGTCACATTTGCTTCATGATTGTTTTCTTGCTGTGCATCTCCTTCTTTTCCCTTCCAAGATCTACAATCTTTCTTTAGGTGTCCTCTCTTTATGCATTTCCAGCACACTATCCCCAATTTAGACTTGGATCTACCTTTCCTTGATTTACTGAGATAACCTAAGCTCTTTCCTCTTTCCATTCTCCTTCCCCTAGACTCTGCACTCAAAGCATTACCCGATGTCTCACCGGAGTTTTTCTGTCGTATTTCCTCACTAAGGATAGCACCGACAACATCATCAAACTTTAAAGTACTAGATCCAGAGATAGAGTTACTAATGGCCATTACTAAACCATTCCAACTCTCTGACAATGAGCACAAGAATAACAGAGCTCTAACTTCATCATCAAAGTTTACCCCTACAAAGGTAAACTAACCTGTTCGTAATCGTATTAAAATCATTTAAATGGTCTCATAATAACCACTCTTCCGACATCTTCATATTAAATAGTCGTTTCATAAGAAATACCTTGTTTGAGGCCGCAGGGTTTTTCTACATAGTTTTGCCAACGTTCGCATCAAACCTCTATTGTTGTTTCCTTCAAAATATTGAAGGCTATCGATACTACGAGGCACAACCGTACTGTTCCGAGTGCCATTCTATCGAGAATCTCCCATTCCGCATCTGTTATAGCCATCGACTTCTTTGTTTTTCTGCTCAATGGTAGGTACAGATCTTTCTAATACAAATAATATTCCGTCTACATCTTCCATAGCGGGAAGTTTTGGCCATTAAATTTCTCAACCCTAAACTTACCATCTTCTACCATTGCTACCACTCGAACTAGGAACCCTTCTTTCCTGCGAGTTTATCAGCCAAATAGACCTTCGGCTTTGATACCAGTTTTTAGAAAATTTACCGCAGGAAATAAGAAACAATTTTACTGAGAGAAATAAACATAAAGAACCCAACAACAAATCATAAACATTAACACAAATATTTAACTGGGAAAAAAACCCCAAACTCCGGGGAAAACCCATCCTAATGAAATTTCATTAGCCTTGGCCAAAACCCTGGCCAATCCAGCCAAGTGAGCCTTCACAGCTCACATCCAGGCCTACATTACAATGAAGTATTCCCAGCCTCTTATAGGCTCCATTACATGCAATACCATGGGCCAAAACCATGGGTGCAAAAAACCATATGCCCCAAAACCACTAGTATTTACCCTAGTCAACATTGACTCTACCCCGAGTCATGTTTACCTAACAAAACTGTCTTTCTGTCTGACCACAGTCTACATACATCTTCTGATAGTTCTAGGTAGTAGCAATGTTGTCCTTGAATGCCCTGAGTATGTCCTGGTTCTCTTGAATCCATTCATTTACCCTTGGAGCCTTAATTTCCCCAAACATAACATCAGCAAATGAGAGTGCCTCATACCCATATAAGGCCTAGAATGGAGTCATGCCAATAGAAATATGGTGATTAGTGTTGTAACAATACTCTCCCAAGTGGAGCCAATGCAACCAAGCTCTCTGCTGCCCTGCCACATAGTTCCTCAAGTAGCCTTCCAACCACTTGTTCACTATCCCGATATGTCCATCAGTTTGGGGGTGATAGCTAGTGCTTGGAGTCAAATCAGTCCCCACCAACCGGAAAAGTTCTTTCCAAAAGCCACCCATGAAGCGGTTGTCCCAGTAACTCACTATGGTCCTTGGGAGACCATGGAGTCTAAATACATCTTTGAAGAAGAGCTCAACTACCTATGAAGCAGTATAATGTGTAGAAATGGCAAATAAATGAGAGTAATTTGTTAGTCTATCAACAACTACAAAGATAAAATCCTTACCCTATACTGTCGGTAGGCCGGTGATGAAGTCCATAGAGATACTTTCCCACTTCCCATCTGGAATAGGTAGTGGCTGCAATAACCCAGCAGGGTGGGTGTGTTCTCCCTTATTCTGCTGACAAATGGTTCACTCTCTGACATGTCGGAGCACATCCTCCTTGAGACCCTTCCATGAGAATCTCTTTCTTATGGCCCTGTAAGTCTTTTTGAAACCTTGATGCCCGGCAAGTGCAGAATCATGTGATGCCAATAAGATCTTCTCCTTGATCTTGGAATTCTTAGCCAAGAAGATCCGGTCCTGGTAATATATGACCTCATCCATTACTCTAAACCTCTCATCCGATACCACCCCATCAAGTATCTCACATTAAAAGTCATCTTTGGAATACTCAACTAAAAGTTGAGCTTTCCAATCTGCATCCATGCCCCTCAAAGACAGTGTTGTAGGCCTCTTGGATAGTGCATCAGCTACTACATTTCTCTTCCCCTTGACATACTCTATGTCAAAATCATAAGCTTGGATTTTTCTCACCCACTTCTATTGTCTCTCCTAGAGTTGTTTCTATTCAAGGAAGAATCTAAGACTGTTTTGGTCAGTCTTCACCTTGAACTTATTCCCCACCAAGTATTGTTGAAATTTGGATAATGCATGCATGATAGCCAACATCTATTTATCATAGATGGGGTATAACCTCTCATGAGGGAGCAGCTTCCTGCTCTCAAAGGCATCAATACTACCCACCTTGCATCAAGACTGCCCCAATACCTTCACCTGATGCATCACATTATAGAACAAAAGGTTGAGAAAAGTCAGGAAAAACCAAAATAGGACAACTACTCATTACCTCTTTGAGCCTATCAAAAGCCCTCTGTGTTGTAGGTGTCCTATGGAAAGCTCCCTTATTTTTCAATTCTGTGAGTGGTGTTGTTAGTTGTGAAAACCCTATCACAAACTTCTGGTAATAAGTGCATATGCCCACAAACCCCTTGAGTGCTATGACATTCCTGGGCTCAGGCCAATCTCTGATAGCCTGGATCTTCTCCTCATGTACCCTCACTCCATCTACTCCTATGATGTGCCCCAAATAAAACATCTCTGCGAGGCCAAATTCACATTTGGAGAGCTTGGCATAGAATTGCTGCTCCTTGAGGATATGTAGAACTGTCTCAATATGCTGCAAGTGCTCCTCCTAAGTGCAGTTGTAGATAAGAATATCATCAAAGAATACCAATACAAACTTTCTCAAATGACCTCGGAAGATTTGGTTCATGCAAGATTGGAAAGTTGCTATGGCATTGGTCAATCCAAAGGGCATTACCAGAAACTCAAAATGCCCATAGTGACATCTGAACGATGTCTTGGGGATATCTTGCTCCCTCACCTTGATTTGATGATACCCGGATCTCAAATCAATCTTGGAGAGGTATTTATATCCCCTCAACTCATCCATGAGTTCATTGATCCTGGGTATAGGGTACCCATTCTTCACGGTCTTCTTGTTCAAGGCCCTATAATCAATGAACATCCTCAATGTGCCATCTTTCTTCTTTACCAAGACCACTAAAGAAGAAAAAGGACTAGTACTAGGCCGGATGTGTCCTAGAGCTAGTAGCGCTTAGATAGCCCTATCAATCTCATCCCTATAAGCCTTGGGGTGCCTATAAGGGGTGGTGATTACTTCTTGTATCGCTTGTGTTAAATATTTCAACAAGAAGCATTAAAGGAGTGCATCCCCGAAACATCATTCCTTGATCCTCGTGAAAAATAATCACCTAAACTAGGTGGGGCCCACACAAGTTATTTTTAGGTGTATGTCTATTTTTAGAATGGTGAGCATATTCTAAAATTAGTAGGATGCTGATTCTAGATGGTTGAGAAAATTCTATCTTTGGATGAATTTCTATTTTTAGAAGATGGGCGAAGTCTATTTATAGATCGCTAATCTAAAAATAGAATGCATGTCGATTATTATTAGCTTCGAAAATAATCCCACTTCTAAAACTTTCAACAAATTATTCTCTCGGAGCACTTAATTTCAAAGATATAGATTTTCAAATCGGGTCAAGGAATTACACTATTCTTAAGGGTTTACCGGAGTTCATGCATGGAGGACTCAGTTTAGAACTGAAGTGACAAAGTTATGACAAAAGAGTTGGAAGAGTAGTTCATGGAGTTGTATTCAATAACTCAAATAGACTCAGTTGAGCTAGTTGTATCTAGTCTAACTGAATGATACACTAGTGAGAGTGGAGTGAATTAATTAGTTAATTAATTCACAAATAATAACTCATTAATCAACTGAACAATACAACAGTTAACTACAGTGCATGTCAGTTCCAGTGGAGACCCAGTGGAGAGATAGGTGAAAGGGCAAGATAGACTATCTGTTGTGACTATAGCGATGCATTGCTTGCATCACACACGCATTGGAGTTTCCAATGAGGATTGCACAGTCAAGGCAAGGGTAATTTGAATTCATTCAGAGCTATTCTTCAGTAGGGATTGCGCTATGGAGGCAGGCTAGGAGGAGGGCAAGATTGGTGCATAGATTTCTAAGATTGTTCCTGATGAGCTTAGTGAAAAGAGTCGCCTTCACTAAGTGGGCCCGCAGGCTACTTTTGGCGCAAGTCTATTTTTAGACATGGTGATCATATTTCAGAAGTTGCAGGATACTATTTGTGGATGGTTGATCAAGTTGGAAAAATAGATGAAATTCTATTTTTAGAATATCGGGTGAAGTCTATTTATAGATCGTTGATCTAAAAAAAGATGCATGCCGATTATTATTAGCTCTTAATAATAATCAGACACTAAACAACAACTATGTTATGTGTGTTTTTATTGCTTCATGTGTTTTGCAATTGTTGATTAAATTTCCGTAAGAATTATAGTGGAAGGATTCTGTATTTTGCAAGAAGATAAATATTGTGAGATCAGGAGAGTCTGAATATATGCATACTTATTGTATATAATTTCTACATGGTATCAGAGCATTGTTGATTGAATATTGAAATTTTAAAGTGAGTTTGTGCTGGTGGACAATTCGAATTTGCTACAGAAGACTCTTAGTGCAGAAGTTGAGTATACATTGAAATGGCTTTCAATGGATTGCGATTGGAGTATGCCCTTGATGGGAGCTCGAATTACATAGCCTAGAAGGATAGGATGGAGGTAGTGCTGGAGGATAATGGACTGAAGGAGTTAATCGATAGCGATGTTCCTAAGCCGGGATCTAGCGATGCTGCATTACTTGACGCTTGGCAAAAGAAGACAGCAAATATGAGGAGAATTCTATTGGAAGGTGTGAAGGACCATATTGTGTCTAGCCTTCATGGGAAAGCCACTCCATTATTAATGTGGAAGGCTTTGAAAAACTTGTTCCAAAGCAAAAGTGACCAAAGGAAGTTGGTGCTTAAAGACAAGCTCAGAAAAATAAAAATGGAGAAAGGCGACAATATTCCAAAATACCTCACAAAGTTTGTCCACTGCAAGGATGAAATTGGAAGCGTGGGGGTTACTGTTGATGATGAAGACTTGGTGAGATTTTCTCTCCTTGGGCTTTCGAAGATTTGGCATAGCTACGAAGACTCTGTCAATGGACGGGAGAAACTTCTAGGATGGGAGTGACTTTGGTCGGATCTTGTGCAGGAGGAGATAAGGTGGGGTACCAGGGATGGATCTTCATCGAAGAATGAAGATGAAGAATTGCGATTTGGCTGCCAAAGAAAGGAAATGGAAGGGGAAGAAACATCCTTCAAAATCCAATGCTAAAGGCAAGAATCAGGATTTGTCCAAAGTGAAGTGCTTTCACTGTCACGAACATGGACATTTCGCCACTAACTGTCCACAGAAGAAGAAGAACAAGAAGGCTAATGGATTTTCATCTGGAGAGGCCTTAGCCTCACAATTTGAACTTGATTTCTCCTTGATCGCATGCTTGGTTTCAAGCTGTATGGGATCAGTGTGGTATCTTGATAGTGGTGCGTCTTTCCATATGACGGGAGACAAAGAGTTGTTTAGTGACTTGGAGGAGAAGGACCTCCAGATGCATATACAGATGGGAGATGATGGTCGGTACAGTGAAACTGGCATTGGGACCATTACCTTTGAGAGGGAGTCCAGTAATACATTCTTGTTGAAGAATGTTATGCATTTTCAAGGTCTGAAGAAGAACATGCCAAGCCGAAGCCTAGGCATAATACTTCTTCAAATAGAGCCCGTTTCGGGGCTCCGGCAACTCGTTCCCTTCGAAATCAACCAAGGTGTACGCTCCTTTCTTAAGGACTTTTTTAACGATGAAGGGGCCATACCACATAGACTTAAAATTTCCTGCCCCCAGGGCATCTTTTTCTTGGGCATAGACCAAAACAAGGTCACCTTCTGAAAAAACCCTGGGTTTGATCGCCTTATCGCACTGAAATTTAACTCGGTTTTTATGCGCTTCATTCATCGTGGTGGCATCCCGACGCTGCTCATCGAGATGTTCCAGATGAAGGATTCGTTCTTCAAGACTAGAAGTGTCAGAAAGAAGTTCAACAGCTAATTTAAGAGAAGGAATCTCGCATTCAATGGGAAATACGGATTCCAACCCGTGCACTAGCTGAAACGGAGTAAAGCCAGTTGCAGTTTTCACTGACGTCCTGTATGCCCAAAGTGCAAGATATAGCATAATATTCCAGTTGGATCTAGCTTTATCAATTGTCCTTTGAAGAATTGTCTTCAAGGATTTGTTCACGGCTTCCACTTGCCCATTGGCTTGAGGATAATACGGAGATGAATGCTCCTGCCGGAAACCCAATTTGAGAGCCAACTCAGCCATCATACTATTATGAAAATGACTGCCATGATCAGTGACAATCTCTCTAGGAATACCAAAACGAGCAATAACCTGGTTGAAAAGAAAAAGAGCTGCAGTCTCACCATCATTCCAAAAAGTAGGCATAGCCTCGACCCACTTCGTAAAGTAGTCTACTGCTACAATAATGTACGTGTGACCTTTAGCCGAAGGCGGGTTACAAGTAGTATAATCAATTCCCCACTTTGTAAAGGGACCGACAGTAATGATTGGAAAAAGTGGAGCTGGATGAGCGCGCATTTTTCGAGTATAGACTTGACACGGATGACACCTTTTGACCGATTCGATACAATCCTTGAAAATCTAGGGCCAAAAGTACCCAGCACGCAAGATTTTTTGGTCTGTATCAAGCCCAGATAAATGACCCCCACAAGCTCCACTGTGGGAATCATTCAGCACAGCCTCAACTTCTTCGAGAGTTAAGCAGCGTCTCAGGATTGAATCAACCCCTCGACGATATAAAGCATCACCAATAATCAAATAATTCTTGGCCAAGTGACGCAGCTTACGACGCTCATCTTTCGAAAAAGTAGAGGGAAACTTCGCAGTCTGAAGATACACAATTATATCTCCATACCAAGGATCCCGTGAAGAGATAAGAAACAAATGTTCATCCAGGAAGGATTCATCATAGATCATCTCTTCTCCACAGGGCAACTCAGAGATCAATTCTGCGAAAACCAATGATTTCTTGGACTTGGCAGACATAAACTCAAGATCAAATTCCTGTAAAATTACAATCCATCTATTGTATTTGCCCCCAATCACTCGCCTACTAAGGACAAACTGAAATGGATTGGCTGCTGCCAAAACATAAGTTTTTCGAAGAATAATGTAATGTCGGAGTCGCTGCACAGCATGAACTGCTGCTAAAGCTAATTTTTCTATCGGAGTGTACCGGAGTTCAGGTCCTACCAAGCCTCGACTAAGGTAGTATATAACATTCTCTGCAAGAGCATCATCCTCCTGAACCAGAACCATACCAATAGTAGATTCTGCTGCTGCCAGATACAAAAGGAAATCCCTGCTATAATCAGGTGGACTCAATAAAGGAGCAGAGGTCAATGCTTTCTTCAAAGCATCGAATGAGCGTTGAGCGTAGTCATCCCAAAGAAAAGGAACTCCCTTCTTCAACAATCTCATAAATCCCTTTGTAACTTTAGCATAATTTACGATAAATCTCCGAAGAAAATTAGACTTTCCTTGTAGACTTTGAAGCTGACGAATAGAGGACGGGGGAGGCAACCGAAGTATTGCCTCAACCTTGAAGGGATCTACCCTTATCCCTTCCCTAGACACAATGAATCCCAATAACCGACCGGATGTAACCGCGAAAATGCACTTGTTCGGATTCAATCTAATCTTATAGAAACGACATCTTTCAAATATTTGCCGGAGGTGAGCAGGATGATCCATCCTCTTTCGAGAATGAGCAGCTAAATCATCCAAGTACGCCTCGATAATCTTTTTGATGTCGTGGAAGGCATATGACATGGCCCGCTGAAAGGTAGCCCCAGCATTTTTAAGACCAAAAGGCATCTTCTTGTATGCAAAAGTACCCCAGGGACAAATAAAGGCAGTCTTATGCTGATCTTCAGGACGGATAGTAATTTGATTATATCCAGAGAAACCGTCCATGAAGGAGAAAATCTCATTACCAGCACACTCGTCAATGATCTGATCGATAAATGGTGTGGGGTAATTATCTTTAGGACATGCTTTATTTAGGTCTTTGAAATCGATGCAAACTCGAATCGTTCCTTGCTTTTTATCTACGGGAACAGGATTTGAAACCCATTCAGTCAAAGGAACAGGGAAAATGAATCCCGCCTTAAGCAGCTTCTCAACCTCAGCTTTGATAGCTGCTGCCTTCCTAGGATTGACCGGACGAATTTTTTGCCTCACCGGCTTAGCGTTTTCATAAGTCTTGATCTCATGCTGGACAATAGATGGATCTATACCAGGCATTTCCTCATAAGACCAAGCGAATACATCCCTATACTCTTTAAAGAGCTCGGTGTAAATTTGAATCTCTTCACAGGAACATTCAACTCCGATGAAGACATTCTCGATAATATTGGGATCCCTGGAAATTTTCACCGAGATAGTAGGAGAAATCACAGCCATGTTCCCTTCAGCATAAACCTGTGTTGGTGCTAGAGGGTTCAAGACTGGGTGAACAGGACCAGGAGACGGAGGACTTGGAAAACTCGTTTCAACTTCGCTCAAGTCAGGTAAAAAATAAGACCGATGATGCAAATCATCCCACGGTCTATCTATACCAGTCATGGCTTCCAGGATGGCCTCTTCAGATGGAAGAGTGGTATCAAGGCAATCCTGGGCAGAAGAAGAACTAAGTGTCCAAGCTGGAGCCACATCTCCATCCAACTCTTCCGGTGACAGAGGAGCTGGGATGGATTCTGCAGAGTCAACAATAGACTGATAAGCAATCTCAGCTGCAGAAATAGGAAATTCCATTCCACCCACTTGACCTTCCGCTAATGTGGCAGTAGGGGAAGGTAAGGTCCAAGGGTCCAAAAAATAATGAGTTCTGAAGAACTCTCTTCGAAGAGGAGCCTTGGAGGATGAAATTGCATTGATATGAACCGTAGGAGGAGGAATATCGAAAGTACCCATCAAGGAAGAATACATTCCAACTCCTAAATTCTCAACAGGCGCCTTAGTATTATCCAACTTTGGAACAGATGAGTCAGTAGACGCATTCGGGTCTACAGGAGGACAGTCCAGTTGATCCACCGTAACAATCCTCCCTTCGTGGGGGAAACAAATAATCCAAAATAATGAGGATGCAATGGCATCCATCTCATAAATCCAGTTTCTTCCCAACAGAAGGTTGTAGTCCAAGCTTGCGTCAACTACCTCAACCTCTATATTAACAGTTTTGCCCCCAACACAGATGGGCAAAGCTGGGACAATACCATGGGGTCTGTGAGAATGACCATCGAACGCAGTCAGAAGAGTGGTAGATGGAACAACTTTGGGAGATCCAATTGTCTTCCAACATGTGAGAGACATCACACATGTGGAAGCACCCTCATCAACAACCGTTTGAAAGATATTGCACTTCCGATACGATGATTTAATATGAAAAGCCATGTGATGGGGGAGTCTCTTCTTAAAATTAGTCATATCAAAAGTAATCAGAAGAGAATTTTTTGGATCAATAGCCCCAATGGCAGTGAGAAAAGCACTGTGCTGAGCCGGACAAGACTGGAGTACCTCTAAAGCTGACATAGCACAAGGACTCTGCGCCAGATCTTCCACAATCGAGTAGTTCTGGGCAGCCCTAGCATTTGGATTAATCGTTGATCGCTTAGAAGATGCTTTGGGCATCCGAGGCATAGACTCAACAGTAGGCTTGGTAATGTGAAGCGGCTCAGTAGCATCAGGAATATCCTTAGCTTTCGAAGACTCTTCTCCGCCATAATCACGAGATCTCGTAGCGATATCCGCGTGAGCACTCATCATGAAAATGTTCTATGGAATTTCCCCCTCCTGGGTACCCCCAGAGGAAGCCCCAGGATTTTGATTCGCGCCAACAACTAATTGTTGCCCTTGGGGAAAAGGGTTTGTTAACACAACCTGGGAACTAGAAGAACCCTGCTGGGCTAACAAGCGCTGTGCATCCTGAATTTTAGGGCAAAGGTGTGTAAGATGGTCTCCAGCACATAGCTTGCATGGAAAATTCACTTTCATTTTCTCCTTTGGACCCTCACCAACATGCTCGTTGGTTTTATTTGCATTACCCTTCCCGTTCTTTCCCTTTTTCTTATTATTTCATCCCTTCTTCTTCCCTTTGGATTTTTTATTTCCTTTGGGATCAGAAGCTTGGACAACATTTATGGACAAAGACTAGGAAGGTGATGACTCAGCAGGCACAACCTGACCAGAAGGAGTAGATTGCAAAGACAACTGTTGTAGTTGAGTAAGGAGGCTGGCTGCACCACTATTGATCGATCCAATTAGTCTGTCACCATGAGGACTGGGCTTAGTTTTAGATAAATCTAATTTGGAGCGAGGAGCATTGGGCAGATACTTATGGAGGACCCCAGACTGAGAATAGATCAACTCAAGCTACTGGGCCCTAAAAATGGCCTGCTCCTCGGAAAATACCCCGGAGAGGGATACATCTTTCGAAATATCTGACTGCAGGGATTTGAGAAACCATTCCAAAAGGAATTCACCTAGAATATGAGCTTTAATCAGCCTCTTCCTTCTCCTCCATTCCTGAATGTGATCAGAAATGTGGGTTGCGTCGTCCTGCTTAAAATTAGCTAGGAGTTCAGTCCCAGCGTCATATCGGACAGGCAACTGAAAATGGTTCAGAAATGTAACAGCCAGTTCTCCAAATGTAGCAAAAATGCCCCCAGTTAGCTCAATATACCATTTTGCGGCGTTTACAGTTAGGGTGCGTTGAAATAATCTCAACCTAATCGAATCATCGATCAGGGAGTTCGAAGAACACCATAAATGGAAAGTAGTGATGTGGTCAGCCGGATCTTCTCCATTCTTACCTTCAAACTTTGGAATGTCTGAAGGAAGTTTGGTGGGAACTGGAGGCCACCCCGGACCATAACGAATCGGATCATTAGTCAACTTCGACAGATCTGGCAAGTTTAACGTTGCCAGAAAAGGTAAGCGAGGCGGAGCCTGAGGATTCCATCCTTGATGAGATGGATTCCCAACATTCTGAAAATAATACCCTGGATTTGATGAGGCACCAGGTTTCCAAAAAGGACTCGTAGAAAAAGGAGAAGAACCTCCTCCCAACGCAGAGTTACCAAAGCCCGGACCAGTTCCCCCCGTTGAAGTATGAAATGAAGAGGAAAGCCCCTGATAGGGGTTCCAGGCATTAGAAAGAGGAGAAAAGGTCTGATAAGCACTCGACGAAGGGAAAGAAGTATTCCCTTGGTGACCAGCGTAAAACTGATTCCCTGCCCCCACTGTAGTGAATACAGGGTTCCATCCTGTAAAAGTGGTCAAATTCTGACCTCCAGACCAAGGATTGAAACTCTGGGTCTGAGAAGTAAACGGAAAGGACCCTAAAGAAGGATTGGAACTAGGAATATGCCCAGTTCCAAAGGAGAACCCCTGAAAAGAAGCTGATCCACTAGCCATGGAAGACATAGGTGTAGATCCAGCTGTAGCAGCGGAAAAGGAAAAAGAAGGAATCCCACTAGTGGGCATTCCGAAACAGAAGGGACCAGAATGAGAAGCTTGTGCTTGGGTGAAACCAGAGCCAAACACAGCAGCACTAGAAGCAATCGAAGATAAAGCAATAGTGCCCCCTCCTTCAACAGAAGCAGGGGTCTGAATGCCTGCAGCACTCACGGCAGAAGCCGCGTTCCCAGTCGTGGCCATCGAAAGGTATGAATGATACGGAAGATCTTCCGGTCTCTCAGACTCAGGTCCGATGTACTGAACAACGAACGGATAATCAGGAGGAAGAGGAGATGGACCTGACGAAGGAGGTTCAGGTACTTCTTCAATTTGAAAATCTTCTTCCTGAGGAAATAAAACTCGCGAGGTGAGCGAAACGCTCCTCTCGGAACCGACACCAGAATCAGCTATGAAACCTTCAGACCCTTGTGGAGGATCTCTCTCCACTGCGTCAGACGTCATAGGGTAGTAACCACCTGCTAAATCACTCCTACGCCTTCTCGAAGAAGGCTCTGGACTCTCGGGAGATAACCCCCGGATTCTCCTCGATCGACGAGGCGCTTGATCAGCCACTTTAACAAATTTTAATTAGACTCAAAAAATATAAAGCTAAGCAAGCTAGGAGAAAAGAGCACTCACTATAAGAAAAATCCCTGAGATACAATCAAGCAAACAACCTCCAAGTATTTCCGCTCCGGGTGATGAGGACCGGACACCAAAATACAGGAAAGCGAAATACAGGACCTCCCGAAAGTAGTCTGGGATAATTACGGCCCAGGCCTACTAGCGAAGGTATCAGAAACAGTTACGCCGACCTCCTAATGACAGCCTTTGCCGGCTCAAGCACCCAAGCTTCGCAAGGGCACCCCCCAGAAGTACTGTTGAAAGTGATGCGACGTCTGCCTCAGGTACCACGGGTATTCCCCCCCGCAGTCACCTGTGTGGAACCTAGGAGTGGCAACTATGGGCACCAATCTGTGTCAGAAGCCGGGCGGAACGGTCTTGAGGTCAGATTCAGCTAATCAGAGAGGGGGTATCCCTCTTCTCGGCCTTCACTTCCCCTCGCGCTTGACTCTCTGGAGGAGAGCTTTCCCGGTCCACCTAACGGAGTTGGATTTCACTCAATTAATCAACTTCTATGTTTTGTTTGAGCGGCCTTGGAGATTTAACTCTCCACTCACCTAATCCAAGGCCCTACAACCTAGCTAGTTGGTGTATGACACTTAGAAAACTTGCTAGTTGATTTTAAATTAAATCGCTTATTTTAATTGGCTGTTATGTTAAGTCAAAGGGATACGGAAATGAAACTTATGGTGTTTTGACGCAGAAAGAAATTAATAAAAACCAAACTACATGCAAATGCAGTTATTGTCTTTCGATGAAAAGAAACTTCTATACAGGTTCTACGAGATTAAAAATTGTATTCTTCTTTTCAGATCACAAACTCACACTCACAAAAACTATGAAAATGAATAAATGCTTAACTGCACCTGATGCAAATCACTACAAGCATGCAAATTCTAAGATGAAAAATCTCCTAAAGCAGAGTGAAATTTCCCAAAAGTCCTTCAGTTTTATCTCTTTTTGGTTGTCCAGAAAGCTAGTTCTCAAAATCAAGAACTCTTAATATGAAGACACCAAAAACGCTTAAAAAACAAGAGGAAGAAATCAATGACAACTCCTTTCCAAAATCAAGCCAAAATCCAAAGGCAAGAAACCTCAACAAAGATTCAAAAGATAGAAAGAAACAAAAACAAAAATGCAAAAACAAAAGCAAACAACAAAGCAAAATGTTTTTTGAGCTTTTGAATTTTATAAAGGAGGAGTTCAAAAAGACCAAGAAAAACTATAAAACCCTAAGCCAAACAACACTGAATTTCAAGCAAAAACTTCAAAAATGCTCCAAATCTTATAGGGCTAACTCGTAGCAAGATCAATATGAGCAAAAGAAGACAAGAAAACTCAGCCACTCAACCTAGAAGAATAGTACAACCTTGCCGCAAACAAAAACTTCAAAGCACCAAGAAAGACTCTTCGAAAGTTGCAACAAGACCTATCCGACTAAACTCAAGAAAACCAACCAAGAAACGGGCAAAAATCGTAGTGCAAAGCAAAACACAGAGATAGGAAAGAGTAAATGAGCAGGAGCTCTCTGTTCTGATAAAGCAGAACATCCAAGAATCCCCAGAAAGAGATCTTGGTACTCGAACCAGAAGTGCCAGCACCAGAAACAACACTTTGCCAAAAAAGACTAGTTTTCGATCAAACAAGAGAGAGAAAAGACCAAAGACCACTTTCTTCATAATCCAGAGGGTACAAAGACACTGCAGGAACAGGTCTCCACAGACAAAAAGGACTAAAAATTCAAGAAATCCAAAATTTCAAAATCTGCCTAGGTATACGCAACTCCACAGTTTATCAACAAGCGTGCATACGCAACTGTGTTAAAGGAAACTTGCGTATACGCGACTCCCTTTAACAAAAAATGCATGTATACGCGACTGTGTGTAGACAAACCCGCGTATATAAACGTAGATAATGAAAAACAAAAAGGATCAAGCCTGGATAAGAAACCAGGACTTCAGTCTGACTGAGAAAGAGTAAAATGGACTGGAAATAAAAGTTAAAACTGTTGGAAACCTATCAAACAGCTGAAACCACCCAACAGGGGAATCATAAGAATGTGATCCCCAACGGAGTCGCCAATTCTATTTCGGGGAAAATCACCCTAGAGGTTCGTTGGGTTACAACCTCCACAGAGCAGGGCATGCTACTCAAGAAGGACTCACACAACCATACATGTTCATGAAAAACTAAATAGAGCAGATCGAGGAACTTACCCGTAGGTCCTACAGTTGAAGCAGATCCCGCGGGGTCCAAACCCCCAACAACCCTTCTTCCTTCCTAACCTGAAGGACAAGAAGAAACAAGCACGAAGAACTGGTTGTACAGCATATATCTACTCTAAATGTTAGTGAAATCCATATGAAACATTAGATAAACCATAATAAATGCTTAAATAACAACATTCTCATATATGCAAGCAGACACTAACACGTATATTTTGGGAACAAGATGGTTCTTCTGTATTATAAATAGCATGTATAGAAATAACGAGTGGAGAGATCACCTGAATCCTTCCACGATCTTCGAGCAGACCGTCGTCTGGATCCGTCCCGCCCTTGCCTCGCTAAGATTCCTTCCAAACTGGTGCATACGAGATGACATATAGGGAGATGAGCATCTCAAGGAAACAAGGGTTTCCTGTAATGAACTGGGAAAGTGCAGGAGGCACGGGGAATCAGACTTGGATAGGGAATACCAACAGAGTATAATATCAATAAATTCTCTCTCTCCCTTAGGCCATACACATGAGGGGTTTTTATACTCCCTCCAAGTAGTTTCAACAGTTGGAAACAGTTGGCCACGTGCTGGGGTGGTTGAACTACCTGAGTAACCATCAACCTAGCGCGAAATTAGGGATTTTTTATATATATTTTAATCATTTTAATGGCATACGCGGAAAAGTGCAGACAGACTCGCGTATACACGCGGAAAAGTACGGGCATAGTCGCGTATGGGGATTTTTACACTGTTTTTAAGTGAATTTGTCCAAGTCTGTAGGAATGGGTGCCCAAAGCCATAAAAGCAATCATGAATCATATGAAGGTGAGAAATGATGTTTCATTGACACCTTTACTTTTTCTATGATCTCATCAAGAGCTGTGTATTCTTTATTTTCTTTTTCCTGTTTCTTTTCTTGCAACTGATTCTTATACAAGACCTTTTCATTGAATATTACATCTACGATCCTAATGATTTTGTGATTTTCATAATCATATAAGCGATAAACAAAATCATTAACACCATATCCAATAAAGGTACATTTCTTTGATTTTGCCTCAAGCTTTGTTCTATTTTCTTTATTAATATGGAAAAAGGCCTCACAACCAAAAGGCTTTAAAAAAGAGTAGTTTACCTTTTTACCTGTCCATGCTTCCTCTGGAATACCACCATCCAAGAAACTTGAAGGCCCTCTGTTTATTAGATAAACAACGGTATCTACAACATCTGCCCAAAATTGTAAAGGCAATCCTACATGCAATCTCATGCACCTTGCACGCTCCATGATTGTTTTGTTCATCCTTTCTGACACACCATTTTCTTGTGGTGTTCTTGGAACTGTCTTCTCTCTGCGAATTCCATGCTCTGAACAGTACCTATCAAACTCTTTGCTGCAATATTCACCTCCATTGTATGATCTGAGACACTTCAACTTCTTTCCTGTCTCAATCTCAACCAAAGCTTTCCATTTCTTGAAAGTATCAAATACATCAGATTTATTTTGAATACAATAAATCCAAGTTTTTCTAGTTGCATCATCAATAAACGTAACATAATAGCGAGAGCCACCGAGAGATGATACCTGAGCAGGTCCCCATACACTTGTATGTACAAGCTCCAATTTTTCGCTCTTCTTTTCTTTCCCAACTCTGAGAAATCTGACTCTCTTTTGTTTTCCATAAATGCAATTTTCACAGAAATCCAAATCAACATTCTTCAAACCTGGCAGCAAATTTCTTGAGTGAAGAATTTTCATCCCCTTCTCACTCATGTGTCCGAGCCTATGATGCCATAATGATGCATCTGCTCCTTTGGAAGTTAAAGCATTAACAGAGTTAGAAATACCATTGCATAAATACAATGTACCAACCTTTTCACCTTTTGCTATTACCAGCGCTCCTTTGGTGACCTTCCAAGTTTTATCTGTGAAAGTTGTCACACAACCTTCATTGCCTAACTGCCCTATTGAAATTATATTTTTCTTCAGATCTGGAACATGCCTTACCTCCTTTAGTATCCATTGGTTTCCATTCTGTTGTTTTACAAGAGCTTTACCCATTCCAACAATTTTACAGGGTTTATCATCACCCAAACGAACTTGTCCAAAATCTCCTTGAACATAGTCATGAAAATATTTCTTATCAGATGTGGCATGGAATGAAGCCCCTGAATCTACAACCCAAGAATCAGTAACATTTTCGAAAGAAAGAATCAAAGCATCTTGTAACACATCACCTGTCACATTTGCTTCATGATTGTTTTCTTGCTGTGCATCTCCTTCTTTTCCCTTCCAAGATCTACAATCTTTCTTTAGGTGTCCTCTCTTTATGCATTTCCAGCACACTATCCCCAATTTAGACTTGGATCTACCTTTCCTTGATTTACTGAGATAACCTAAGCTCTTTCCTCTTTCCATTCTCCTTCCCCTAGACTCTGCACTCAAAGCATTACCCGATGTCTCACCGGAGTTTTTCTATCGTATTTCCTCACTAAGGATAGCACCGACAACATCATCAAACTTTAAAGTACATGATCTAGAGATAAAGTTACTATAATTGCCATTACTAAACCATTCCAACTCTACGACAATGAGCATAAGAATATGAGCTCTAACTTCATCATCAAAGTTTACCCCTACAGAACTTAACTGACTGGTAACCGTATTAAAATCATTTAAATGGTCTGCAACAGATCCACCTTCCGACATCTTCATATTAAATAATCGTTTCATAAGAAATACCTTGTTTGAGGCCGAGGGTTTTTCATATAGTTTTGCCAACGCCTTAATCAAACCCTCTGTTGTTCCTTCCAAATGATGAAGAAGCGATGTCATAAGGGTCCGGAATACTATTTTGAGTGCCTTTCTATCGTGAATGTTCCATTCTGCATTTTTCATGGCTGCCGACTTCTTTGTTTTTCCACTCAATGGTAGGTACAGATCTTTCTAATACAAATAATATTCCGTCTACATCTTCCATAGCGGGAAGTTTTGGCCATTAAATTTCTCAACCCTAAACTTACCATCTTCTACCATTGCTACCACTCGAACTAGGAACCCTTCTTTCCTGCGAGTTTATCAGCCAAATAGACCTTCGGGCTCTGATACCAATTGTTAGGAATTTACCACAGGAATAATAAATAATTTATTGAGAGGAATACACATAATAAAACCCAACAACAAATCATAAACATTAACACAAATATTTAACCGGGAAAAACCCCAAACTCTGGGGAAAACCCGTCCTAATGAAATTTCATTAGCCTTGGCCAAAACCCTGGCCAATCCAGCCAAGTGAGCCTTCACCACTCACCTCCAGACCTTCATTATAATGAAGTATTCCTAGCCTCTTATAGGCTCCATTACATGCAATACCATGGAACAAAACCATGGGTGCACAATACCATGTGCCCCAAAACCACTACAATTTACCCTAGTCAACATTGACTCTATTAGTCATGTTTACTAACAAAACTATCTTTCTCAGGCCACGGTCACGCCCATCTTCCATTTGGTTAGAGCAGTAGCAATGTTGTCCTTGAGTGCCTTGAGTATGTCCTGGTTCTCCTGAATCCATTCCTTTGCCCTTGGAGCCTTACTTGCCCCAAACATAACATCAGAAAATGAGAGTGCGTCATACCCATATAAGGCTCAGAATGGAGTCATGCCAATAGAAATATGGTGAGTAGTGTTGTAACAATACTCTCCCAAGTGGAGCCAACGCAGCCAAGCTCTCTGCTTCCCTGCTACATAGTTCCTCAAGTAGCCTTCCAGCCACTTGTTCACTATCTTAGTCTGTCCATCAGTTTGGGGGTGATAGCTAGTGCTTTGAGTCAAATCAGTCCCCACTAACCAGAAAAGTTCTTGCCAAAAGCCACCCATGAAGCGGTTGTCCCAATCACTCACTATGGTCCTTGGGAGACCATGGAGTCTAAATACAACTCTGAAGAAGAGCTCAACTACCTATGAAGCAGTATAATGTGCAGAAATGGAAAATAAATGAGAGTAATTTGTTAGTCTATCAACAAATACAAAGATACAATCCTTACCCTGTACTGTCGGTAGGCCGGTGATGAAGTCCATAGAGATACTTTCCCACTTCCCATCCGGAATAGGTAGTGGCTGCAATAACCCAACAGGGTGGGTGTGTTATCCCTTATTCTACTGACAAATGGTGCACTCTTTGACATGTCGGAGCACATCCTCCTTGAGACCCTTCCATGAGAATCTCTCTCTTATGGCCCTGTAAGTCTTTGTGAAACCTTGATGCCCAACAAGTGGGGAATCATGTGATGCCAATAAGATCTTCTCCTTGAGTTTGGAATTCTTAGCCAAGAAGATCCGGTCCCAGTAATAGATGACCTCATCCATTACTCTAAACCTCTCATCCGATACCACCCCATCAAGTATTTCACATGCAAAGTCATCTTTGGAATACTCAACTAAAAGTTGAGCTTTCCAATATGCGTCCATGCCCCTCAAAGACAGTGTTGTAGGCCTCCTGGATAGTGCATCAGCTACTACATTGCTCTTCCCCTTGACATATTCTATGTCAAAATCATAAGCTTGGATTTTTCTCACCCACTTATGTTGTCTCTCTTGAAGTTGTTTCTGTTCAAGGAAGAATCTAAGACTTTTATGGCCAGTCTTCACCTTGAACTTATTCCCCACCAAGTATTGTCGGAATTTGGCTAATGCATGCATGATAGCCAACATCTCTTTATCATACATGGGGTATAACCTCTCATGAGGGAGAAGCTTCCTGCTCTCAAATGCTATAGGATGCCCACCTTGCATCAAGACCGCTCCAATACCTTCACCTGATGTATCACATTCTAGAACAAAAGGTTGAGAAAGTTCAGGCAAAACCAAAACAGGACAACTACTCATTACCTCTTTGAGCTTACCAAAAGCCCTCTATGTTGTAGGTGTCCAATGGAAAGCTCCCTTCTTTGTCAAGTCTGTGAGTGGTGTTGCTAGTTGTGAAAAACCTTTCAGAAACTTCTGGTAATAAGCGCATATGCCCACAAACCCCCTGAGTTCTGTGACATTCCTCGGCTCAGGCCAATCTCTGATAGCCTGGATCTTCTCCTCATGTACCCTCACTCCATCTACTCTTATGATGTGCCCCAACTACAACATCTCTGTGAGGCAAAATTCACATTTGGAGAGCTTGGCATACAATTGCTGCTCCTTGAGGATATGTAAAACTGTCCTAATATGTTGCAAGTGCTCCTCCCAAGTGCGGCTGTAGATAAGAATATCATCAAAGAAGACCAATAAAAAATTTCTCAAATGACCACGGAAGATGTGGTTCATGCAATATTGGAAAGTTTCTAGGGAATTGGTCAATCCAAAGGGCATTACCAGAAACTCAAAATTCCCATAGTGACATCTAAACGTTGTCTTGGGGATATCTTGCTCCCTCACCTTGATTTGATGATACTCGGATCTCAAATAAATCTTGGAGAAGTATTTAGATCCCCTCAACTCATCCATGAGTTCATCGATCCTGGGTATAGGGTACCTGTTCTTCATGGTCTTCTTGTTCAAGGCCCTATAATCAATGCACATTCTCAATGTTCCATCTTTCTTCATTACCAAGACCACCGAAGAAGCAAAAGGACTAGTACTAGGGTTTTGGATGTGTCCACAGAGCCTAGCGACTCTTGGATCTTCCCTCTCCAATCTCATCCCTATAAGCCTTGGGGTGCACCATAAGGGAGTGGTGATTCTTTGCTTGGATCCCTTGTGTTAAATATTTCAACAAGAAATAGTGAAGGAGGCATCCTGAAACATCATCCTTGATCTTAGTTGGAAAATAATCACCTAAACTAGGTGGGGCCCACACAGGCTATTTTTAGGTGTATGTCTATTTTTAGACATGGTGAGCATATTCTATAAGTTGCAGGATGCTATTTGTAGATGGTTGGTCAAATGTGAAAAATAGATGAAATTCTATTTTTAGAAGATTTGGCGAAGTCTATTTATAGATCATTGATCTAAAAATAGATGCATGTCGGTTATTATTAGCTCTTAATAATAATTCGACAATAAACAACAACTTATTCTCTTGGAGCACTTAATTTCAGTATACAGATTTGTCAAATCAGTGGGCTAAAGGAATTACGCAATTCCTAAGGGTTTACTGGAGTTCATGCATGGAGGACTCAGTTAGAACTGAAGTGGCAAAGTTATGACAGAGTTGGAAGAGTAGTTCATGGAGTTGTATTCAGTTTAACTCAGTTAGACTCAGTTGAGATAGTTGCATCTAATCTAATTGAATGATACACTAGTGAGAGTGGAGTGAATTAATTAGTTAATTAATTCACAAATAATAACTCATTAATCAACTGAACAATACAACAGTTAACTACAGTGCATGTCAGTTCCAGTGGAGACCCAGTGGAGAGATAGGTGAAAGGGCAAGATAGACTATCTGTTGTGACTATAGCGATGCATTGCTTGCATCACACACGCATTGGAGTTTCCAATGAGGATTGCACAGTCAAGGCAAGGGTAATTTGAATTCATTCAGAGCTATTCTTCAGTAGGGATTGCGCTATGGAGGCAGGCTAGGAGGAGGGCAAGATTGGTGCATAGATTTCTAAGATTGTTCCTGATGAGCTTAGTGAAAAGAGTCGCCTTCACTAAGTGGGCCCGCAGGCTACTTTTGGCGCAAGTCTATTTTTAGACATGGTGATCATATTTCAGAAGTTGCAGGATACTATTTGTGGATGGTTGATCAAGTTGGAAAAATAGATGAAATTCTATTTTTAGAATATCGGGTGAAGTCTATTTATAGATCGTTGATCTAAAAAAAGATGCATGCCGATTATTATTAGCTCTTAATAATAATCAGACACTAAACAACAACTATGTTATGTGTGTTTTTATTGCTTCATGTGTTTTGCAATTGTTGATTAAATTTCCGTAAGAATTATAGTGGAAGGATTCTGTATTTTGCAAGAAGATAAATATTGTGAGATCAGGAGAGTCTGAATATATGCATACTTATTGTATATAATTTCTACATGGTATCAGAGCATTGTTGATTGAATATTGAAATTTTAAAGTGAGTTTGTGCTGGTGGACAATTCGAATTTGCTACAGAAGACTCTTAGTGCAGAAGTTGAGTATACATTGAAATGGCTTTCAATGGATTGCGATTGGAGTATGCCCTTGATGGGAGCTCGAATTACATAGCCTAGAAGGATAGGATGGAGGTAGTGCTGGAGGATAATGGAC
Source organism: Pinus albicaulis (assembly GCA_034641835.2). NCBI lineage: Eukaryota > Viridiplantae > Streptophyta > Pinopsida > Pinales > Pinaceae > Pinus > Pinus albicaulis. The sequence goes on along the minus strand of CM076578.1, from coordinate 600,111,539 downwards.
TGAAGGAGTTAATCGATAGCGATGTTCCTAAGCCGGGATCTAGCGATGCTGCATTACTTGACGCTTGGCAAAAGAAGACAGCAAATATGAGGAGAATTCTATTGGAAGGTGTGAAGGACCATATTGTGTCTAGCCTTCATGGGAAAGCCACTCCATTATTAATGTGGAAGGCTTTGAAAAACTTGTTCCAAAGCAAAAGTGACCAAAGGAAGTTGGTGCTTAAAGACAAGCTCAGAAAAATAAAAATGGAGAAAGGCGACAATATTCCAAAATACCTCACAAAGTTTGTCCACTGCAAGGATGAAATTGGAAGCGTGGGGGTTACTGTTGATGATGAAGACTTGGTGAGATTTTCTCTCCTTGGGCTTTCGAAGATTTGGCATAGCTACGAAGACTCTGTCAATGGACGGGAGAAACTTCTAGGATGGGAGTGACTTTGGTCGGATCTTGTGCAGGAGGAGATAAGGTGGGGTACCAGGGATGGATCTTCATCGAAGAATGAAGATGAAGAATTGCGATTTGGCTGCCAAAGAAAGGAAATGGAAGGGGAAGAAACATCCTTCAAAATCCAATGCTAAAGGCAAGAATCAGGATTTGTCCAAAGTGAAGTGCTTTCACTGTCACGAACATGGACATTTCGCCACTAACTGTCCACAGAAGAAGAAGAACAAGAAGGCTAATGGATTTTCATCTGGAGAGGCCTTAGCCTCACAATTTGAACTTGATTTCTCCTTGATCGCATGCTTGGTTTCAAGCTGTATGGGATCAGTGTGGTATCTTGATAGTGGTGCGTCTTTCCATATGACGGGAGACAAAGAGTTGTTTAGTGACTTGGAGGAGAAGGACCTCCAGATGCATATACAGATGGGAGATGATGGTCGGTACAGTGAAACTGGCATTGGGACCATTACCTTTGAGAGGGAGTCCAGTAATACATTCTTGTTGAAGAATGTTATGCATTTTCAAGGTCTGAAGAAGAAACATGCCAAGCCGAAGCCTAGGCATAATACTTCTTCAAATAGAGCCCGTTTCGGGGCTCCGGCAACTCGTTCCCTTCGAAATCAACCAAGGTGTACGCTCCTTTCTTAAGGACTTTTTTAACGATGAAGGGGCCATACCACATAGACTTAAAATTTCCTGCCCCCAGGGCATCTTTTTCTTGGGCATAGACCAAAACAAGGTCACCTTCTGAAAAAACCCTGGGTTTGATCGCCTTATCGCACTGAAATTTAACTCGGTTTTTATGCGCTTCATTCATCGTGGTGGCATCCCGACGCTGCTCATCGAGATGTTCCAGATGAAGGATTCGTTCTTCAAGACTAGAAGTGTCAGAAAGAAGTTCAACAGCTAATTTAAGAGAAGGAATCTCGCATTCAATGGGAAATACGGATTCCAACCCGTGCACTAGCTGAAACGGAGTAAAGCCAGTTGCAGTTTTCACTGACGTCCTGTATGCCCAAAGTGCAAGATATAGCATAATATTCCAGTTGGATCTAGCTTTATCAATTGTCCTTTGAAGAATTGTCTTCAAGGATTTGTTCACGGCTTCCACTTGCCCATTGGCTTGAGGATAATACGGAGATGAATGCTCCTGCCGGAAACCCAATTTGAGAGCCAACTCAGCCATCATACTATTATGAAAATGACTACCATGATCAGTGACAATCTCTTTAGGAATACCAAAACGAGCAATAACCTGGTTGAAAAGAAAAAGAGCTGCAGTCTCACCATCATTCCAAAATGTAGGCATAGCCTCGACCCACTTCGTAAAGTAGTCTACTGCTACAATAATGTACGTGTGACCTTTAGCCGAAGGCGGGTTACAAGTAGTATAATCAATTCCCCACTTTGTAAAGGGACCGACAGTAATGATTGGAAAAAGTGGAGCTGGATGAGCGCGCATTTTTCGAGTATAGACTTGACACGGATGACACCTTTTGACCGATTCGATACAATCCTTGAAAATATAGGGCCAAAAGTACCCAGCACGCAAGATTTTTTGGTCTGTATCAAGCCCAAATAAATGACCCCCACAAGCTCCACTGTGGGAATCATTCAGCATAGCCTCAACTTCTTCGAGAGTTAAGCAGCGTCTCAGGATTGAATCAACCCCTCGACGATATAAAGCATCACCAATAATCAAATAATTCTTGGCCAAGTGACGCAGCTTACGACGCTCATCTTTCGAAAAAGTAGAGGGAAACTTCGCAGTCTGAAGATACACAATTATATCTCCATACCAAGGATCCTGTGAAGAGATAAGAAACAAATGTTCATCTGGAAAGGATTCATCATAGATCATCTCTTCCCCACAAGGCAACTCGGAGATCAATTCCGCGAAAACTAATGATTTCTTGGATTTGGCAGACATAAACTCAAGATCAAACTCCTGTAAAATTACAATCCATCTATTATATTTTCCCCCAATCACTCGCCTACTGAGGACAAACTGAAATGGATTGGCTGCTGCCAAAACATAAGTTTTTCGAAGAATAATGTAATGTCGGAGTCGTTGCACAGCATGAACTACTGCTAAAGCTAGCTTTTCTATCAGAGTGTACTGGAGTTCAGGTCCTACCAAGCTTCGACTAAGGTAGTATATAACATTCTCTGCAAGAGCATCATCCTCCTGAACCAGAACCATACCAATAGTAGATTCTGCTGCTGCCAGATACAAAAGGAAATCCCTGCTATAATCAGGTGGACTCAATAAAGGAGCAGAGGTCAATGCTTTCTTTAAAGCATCAAATGAGCGTTGAGCGTAGTCATCCCAAAGAAAAGGAACTCCCTTCTTCAACAATCTCATAAATCCCTTTGTAACTTTAGCATAATTTACGATAAATCTCCGAAGAAAATTAGACTTTCCTTGTAGACTTTGAAGCTGACGAATAGAGGACGGGGGAGGCAACCGAAGTATTGCCTCAACCTTGAAGGGATCTACCCTAATCCCTTCCCTAGACACAATGAATCCCAATAACCGGCCGGATGTAACCGCGAAAACACACTTGTTCGGATTCAATCTAATCTTATAGAAACGACATCTTTCAAATATTTGCCGGAGGTGAGCAGGATGATCCATCCTCTTTCGAGAATGAGCAGCTAAATCATCCAAGTACGCCTCGATAATCTTTTTGATGTCGTGGAAGGCATATGACATGGCCTGCTGAAAGGTAGCCCCAGCATTTTTAAGACCAAAAGGCATCTTCTTGTATGCAAAAGTACCCCAGGGACAAATAAAGGCAGTCTTATGCTGATCTTCAGGATGGATAGTAATTTGATTATATCCAGAGAAACCGTCCATGAAGGAGAAAATCTCATTACCAGCACACTCGTCAATGATCTGATCGATAAATGGTGTGGGGTAATTATCTTTAGGACACGCTTTATTTAGGTCTCTGAAATCGATGCACACTCGAATCGTTCCTTGCTTTTTATCTACAGGAACAGGATTTGAAACCCATTCAGTCAAAGGAACAGGGAAAATGAATCCCGCCTTAAGCAGCTTCTCAACTTCAGCTTTGATAGCTGTTGCCTTCCTAGGATTGACCGGACGAAGTTTTTGCCTCACCGGCTTAGCGTTTTCATAAGTCTTGATCTCATGCTGGACAATAGATGGATCTATACCAGGCATTTCCTCATAAGACCAAGCGAATACATCCCTATACTCTTTAAAGAGCTCGGTGTAAATTTGAATCTCTTCACAGGAACATTCAACTCCGATGAAGACATTCTCGATAATATTGGGATCCCTGGAAATTTTCACCGAGATAGTAGGAGAAATCACAGCCATGTTCCCTTCAGCATAAACCTGTGTTGGTGCTAGAGGGTTCAAGACTGGGTGAACAGGACCAGGAGACGGAGGACTTGGAAAACTCGTTTCAACTTCGCTCAAGTCAGGTAAAAAATAAGACCGATGATGCAAATCATCCCACGGTCTATCTATACCAGTCATGGCTTCTAGGATGGCCTCTTCAGATGGAAGAGTGGCATCAAGGCAATCCTGGGCCGAAGAAGAACTAAGTGTCCAAGCCGGAGCCACATCTCCATCCAACTCTTCCGGTGAAAGAGGAGCTAGAATGGATTCTACAGAGTCAACAATAGATTGATAAGCAATCTCAGCTGCAGACATTAGAAATGCCATTCCACCCACTTGACCTTCCGCTAATGTGGCTGTAGGGGAAGGTAAGGTCCAAGGGTCCGAAAAATAATGAGTTCTGAAGAACTCTCTTCGAAGAGGAGCCTTGGAGGATGAAATTGCATTAATATTAACCGTAGGAGGAGGAATATCGAAAATACCCATCAAGGAAGAATACATTCCAACTCCTAAATTCTCAACAAGCGCCCTAGTATTATCCAACTTAGGAACAGATGAGTCAGTAGACGCATTCGGGTCTACAGGAGGACAGTCCAGTTGATCCACTGTAACAATCCTCCCTTCGTGGGGGAAACATATAATCTGAAATAATGAGGATGCAATGGCATCCATCTCATAAATCCAGTTTCTCCCCAACAGAAGGTTGTAGTCCAAGCTTGCGTCAACTACCTCAACCTCTATATTAACAGTTTTGCCCCCAACACAGATGGGCAAAGCTGGGACAATACCATGGGGTCTGTGAGAATGACCATCGAACGCAGTCAGAAGAGTGGTAGATGGAACAACTTTGGGAGATCCAATTGTCTTCCAACATGTGAGAGACATCACGCATGTGGAAGCACCCTCATCAACAACCGTTCAAAAGATATTACACTTCCGGTACGATGATTTAATATGAAAAGCCATGTGATGGGGGAGTCTCTTCTTAAAATTAGTCATATCAAAAGTAATCAGAAGAGAATTTTTTGGATCAATAGCCCCAATGGCAGTGAGAAAAGCACTGCGCTGAGCCGGACAAGACTGGAGTACCTCTAAAGCTGACATAGCACAAGGACTCTGCGCCAGATCTTCTACAATCGAGTAGTTCTGGGCAGCCCTAGCATTTGGATTAATCGTTGATTTCTTAGAAAATGCTTTGGGCATCCGAGGCATAGACTCAACGGTAGGCTTCGTAATGTGAAGTGGCTCAGTAGCATCAGGAGTATCCTTAGCTTTCGAAGACTCTTCTCCGCCATAATCATGAGATCTCGTAGCGATATCCGCGTGAGCACTCATCATGAAAATGTTCTATGGAATTTCCCCTTCCTGGGTGCCCCCAGAGGAAGCCCCAGGATTTTGATTCACGCCAACAACTAATTGTTGCCCTTGGGGAAAAGGGTTTGTTAACACAGACTGGGAACTAGAAGAACCCAGCTGGGCTAACAAGCGCTGCGCATCCTGAATTTTAGGGCAAAGGCGTAAGATGGTCTCCAGCACACAGCTTGCATGGAAACTTCACTTTCCTTTTCTCCTTTTGACCCTCACTAACATGCTCGTTGGTTTTATTCGCATTACCCTTCCCGTTCTTGCCCTTATTCTTATTATTTCATCCCTTCTTCTTCCCTTCGGATTGTTGATTTCCTTTCGGATTAGAAGCTTGGACAACATTTATGGACAAAGACTGGGAAGGCGATGACTCAGCAGGCACAGCCTGACCAGAAGGAGCAGATTGTAAAGACAACTGCTGCAATTGAGTAAGCAGGCTGGCTGCACCACTATTGATTGATCCAATCAGTCTGTCACCATGAGGACCGGGCTTAGTTTTAGATAAATCTAATTTGGAGCGAGGAGCATGGGCAGATATTTATGGACTCCAGACTGAGAATAGATCAGTTCCAGCTGCTGGGCCCTAAAAATGGCCTGCTCCTCGGAAAATACCCCAGAAAGGGATACATCTTTCGAAATATCTGACTGCAGGGATTTCAGAAACCATTCCAAAAGGAATTCTCTTGGAATATGAGCTTTAATCAGCCTCTTCCTTCTCCTCCATTCCTGAATGTGATCAGAAATGTGGGTTGCGTCGTCCTGCTTAAAATTAGCCAGGAGTTCAGTCCCAGCGTCATATCAGACAGGCAACTAAAAATGGTTCAGAAATGTAACAGCCAGTTCTCCAAATGTAGCAAAACTGCCCCCAGTTAGCTCAATATACCATTTGGTGGCGTTTCCAGTTAGGGTGCGTTGAAATAATCTCAACCTAATCGAATCATCGATCAGGGAGTTCGAAGAACACCATAAGTGGAAAGTAGTGATGTGGTCAGCCAGATCTTCTCCATTCTTTCCTTTAAACTTTAGAATGTCTGAAGGAATTTTGGTGGGAACCGGAGGCCACCCCGGACCATAACGAATCGGATCATTAGTCAACTTCGACAGATCTGGCATGTTTAACGTTGCCAGAAAAGGTAAGCGAGGCGGAGCCTGAGGATTCCATCCTTGATGAGATGGATTCCCAACATTCTAAAAAGAATACCTTGGATTTGATGAGGCACCAGGTTGCCAAAAAGGACTCGTAGAAAAAGGAGAAGAACCTCCTCCCAACGCAGAGTTACCAAAGCCCAGACCAGTTCCCCCCGCTGAAGTATGAAATGAAGAGGAAAGCCCCTGATAGGGGTTCCAGGCATTAGAAAGAAGAGAAAATGTCTGATAAGCACTCGACGAAGGGAAATAAGTATTCCCTTGGTGACCAGCGTAAAACTGATTCCCTGCCCCCACTGTAGTGAATACAGGGTTCCATCCTATAAAAGTGGTCGAATTCTGACCTCCAGACCAAGGATTGAAACTCTGGGTCTGAGAAGTAAACGGAAAGGACCCTAAAGAAGGATTGGAACTAGGAATGTGCCCAGTTCCAAAGGGGAACCCCTGAAAAGAAGTTGATCCACTAGCCATGGAAGACATGGGTGTAGATCCAGCTGCAGCAGCGGAAAAGGAAAAAGAAGGAATCCCACTAGTGGGCATTCCGAAACAGAAGGGACCAGAATGAGAAGCTTGTGCTTGGGTGAAACCAGAGCCAAACACAGCAGCACTAGAAGCAATCGAAGATAAAGCAATAGTGCCTCCTCCTTCAACAAAAGCAGGAGTCTGAATGCCTGCAGCACTCACAGCAGAAGCCGCGTTCCCAGTCGTGGCCATCAAAAGGTATGAATGATACGGAAGATCTTCTGGTCTCTCTGACTCAGGTCTGATGTATTGAACAACGAATGGATAATCAGGAGGAAGAGGAGATGGACCTGACATAGGAGGTTCAGGTACTTCTTCAATTTGAAAATCTTCTTCCTGAGGAAATAAAACTCGCGAGGTGAGCGGAACGCTCCTCTCGGAACCGACACCAGAATCAGCTATGAAACCTTCAGACCTTTGTGGAGGATCTCTCTCCACTGTGTCAGATGCCACAGGGTGGTAACCACCTGCTAAATCACTCGTACGCCTTCTCGAAGAAGGCTCTGGACTCTCAGGAGATAACCCCCGGATTCTCCTCGATCGACGAGGCGCTTGATCAGCCACTTTAGAAAATTTTAATTAGACTCAAAAAATATAAAGCTAAGCAAGCTAGGAGCAAAGAGCACTCACTATAAGAAAAATCCCTGAGATACAATCAAGCAAACAACCTTCAAGTATTTCCACTCCGGGTGATGAGGACCGGACACCAAAATACAGGAAAGAGAAATATAGGACCTCCCGAAAGCAGTCTGGGATAATTAAGGCCCAGGCCTACTAGTGAAGGTATCAGAAACATTTACACCAACCTCCTAACAACAGCCTTTGCCGACTCAAACACCCAAGCTTCGCAAGGGCACCCCCCAGAAGTACTGCTGAAAGTGATGCGACGTCTGCCTCAGGTACCACGGGTATTCCCCCTCGCAGTCACTTGTGTGGAACCTAGGAGTGGCAACTATGGGCACCAATCCGTGTCAGAAGCCAGGCGGAACGGTCTTGAGGTCAGATTCAGCTAATCAGAGAGGGGGTATCCCTCTTCTCAGCCTTCACTTCCCCTCGCGCTTGACTCTCTGGAGGAGAGCTTTCCCGGTCCACCTAACGGAGTTGGATTTCGCTCAATTAATCAACTTCTATGTTTTTTTGAGCGGCCTTGGAGAGTTAACTCTCCACTCACCTAATCCAAGGCCCTACAACCTAGCTAGTTGGTGTATGACACTTAGAAAACTTGCTAGTTGATTTTAAATTAAATCGATTATTTTAATTGGCTGTTATGTTAAGTCAAAGGGATGCGGAAATGAAACTTATGGTGTTTTGACGCAAAAAGAAATTAATAAAAACCAAACTACATGCAAATGTAGTTATTGTCTTTCGATGAAAAGCAACTTCTATACAGGTTCTACGAGATTAAAAATTGTATTTTTCTTTTCAGATAACAAACTCACACTCACAAAAACTATGAAAATGACTAAATGCTTAAGTGCACCTGATGCAAATCACTACAAGCATGCAAATTCTAAGATGCAAAATCTCCTAAAGCAGAGCAAAATTTCCCAAAAGTCCTTCAGTTTTATCTCTTTTTGGTTGTCCAGAAAGCTAGTTCCCAAAATCAAGAACTCTTAATATGAAGACACCAAAAACGCTTAAAAAACAAGAGGAAGAAATCAATGACAACTCCTTTCCAAAATCAAGCCAAAATCCAAAGGCAAGAAACCTCAACAAAGATTCAAAAGATAGAAAGAAACAAAAACAAAAATGCAAAAACAAAAGCAAACAACAAAGCAAAATGTTTTTTGAGCTTTTGAATTTTATAAAGGAGGAGTTCAAAAAGACCAAGAAAAACTATAAAACCCTAAGCCAAACAACACTGAATTTCAAGCAAAAACTTCAAAAATGCTCCAAATCTTATAGGGCTAACTCGTAGCAAGATCAATATGAGCAAAAGAAGACAAGAAAACTCAGCCACTCAACCTAGAAGAATAGTACAACCTTGCCGCAAACAAAAACTTCAAAGCACCAAGAAAGACTCTTCGAAAGTTGCAACAAGACCTATCCGACTAAACTCAAGAAAACCAACCAAGAAACGGGCAAAAATCGTAGTGCAAAGCAAAACACAGAGATAGGAAAGAGTAAATGAGCAGGAGCTCTCTGTTCTGATAAAGCAGAACATCCAAGAATCCCCAGAAAGAGATCTTGGTACTCGAACCAGAAGTGCCAGCACCAGAAACAACACTTTGCCAAAAAAGACTAGTTTTCGATCAAACAAGAGAGAGAAAAGACCAAAGACCACTTTCTTCATAATCCAGAGGGTACAAAGACACTGCAGGAACAGGTCTCCACAGACAAAAAGGACTAAAAATTCAAGAAATCCAAAATTTCAAAATCTGCCTAGGTATACGCAACTCCACAGTTTATCAACAAGCGTGCATACGCAACTGTGTTAAAGGAAACTTGCGTATACGCGACTCCCTTTAACAAAAAATGCATGTATACGCGACTGTGTGTAGACAAACCCGCGTATATAAACGTAGATAATGAAAAACAAAAAGGATAAGCCTGGATAAGAAACCAGGACTTCAGTCTGACTGAGAAAGAGTAAAATGGACTGGAAATAAAAGTTAAAACTGTTGGAAACCTATCAAACAGCTGAAACCACCCAACAGGGGAATCATAAGAATGTGATCCCCAACGGAGTCGCCAATTCTATTTCGGGGAAAATCACCCTAGAGGTTCGTTGGGTTACAACCTCCACAGAGCAGGGCATGCTACTCAAGAAGGACTCACACAACCATACATGTTCATGAAAAACTAAATAGAGCAGATCGAGGAACTTACCCGTAGGTCCTACGGTTGAAGCAGATCCCGCGGGGTTCAAACCCCCAGCAACCCTTCTTCCTTCTTAACCTGAAAGAGAAGAAGAAACAAGCACAAAGAACTGGTTGTACAGCATATATCTACTCTAAATGTTAGTGAAATCCATATGAAACATTAGATAAACCATAATAAATGCTTAAATAACAATATTCTCATATATGCAAGCAGACATTAACACGTATATTTCGGGAACAAGATGGTTCTTCTGTATTATAAATAGCATGTATAGAAATAACAAGTGGAGAGATCACCTGAATCCTTCCACGATCTTCGAGCAGACCGTCGTCCGGATCCGTCCCACCCTTGCCTCGCTAAGATTCCTTCCGAACTAGTGCATACGAGATGACATATAGGGAGATGAGGATCTCCAGGAAACAAGGGTTTCCTGTAATGAACTGGGAAGTGCAAGAGGCACGGGAATTCAGACTTGGATAGGGAATACCAACAGAGTATAATATCAATAATTTCTCTCTCTCCCTTAGGCCATGCACATGAGGGGCTTTTATACTCCCTCAAAGTAGTTTCAACAGTTGGAAACAGTTGGCCACGTGCTGGGGTGGTTGAACTACTAGAGTAACCATCAACCCAGCCTGAAAATAGGGATTTTTTATATATATTTTAATGTTTTTAATGGCATACGCGGAAAATTGCATGTGGACTCGCGTATACACGCGGAAAAGTCTGGGCATAACCGCGTATGGGGATTCTTACACTGTTTTTTAGTGAATTTTGTCCAAGTCTGTAGGAATGGGTGCCCAAATCCATAAAAGAAATCATGAATCATATGAAGGTGAGAAATGATGTTATAACATTAGGCACCTTTACTTTTTCAGTTATCTCATCAAGAACTATGTATTCCTTGCTTTCTTTTTCCTATTTCTTTTCCTGCAACTGATTCTTATACAAGACCTTTTCATTGAATATTACATCTCTGCTCCTAATGATTTTGTGATTTTCATAATCATATAAGCGATAACCAAAATCATTAACACCATATCCAATAAAGGCACATTTCTTTGATTTTTCCTCAAGCTTTGTTCTATTTTCTTTATTAATATGGACAAAGGCCTCACAACCAAAAGGCTTTAAAAAAGAGTAGTTTACCTTTTTACCTGTCCATGCTTCCTCTCGAATACCACCATCCAAGGAACTTGAAGGCCCTCTGTTTATTAGATAAACAGCAGTATCTACAGCATCTGCCCAAAATTGTAAAGGCAATCCTGCATGCAATCTCATGCACCTTGCACGCTCCATGATTGTTTTGTTCATCCTTTCTGACACACCATTTTCTTGTGGTGTTCTTGGAACTGTCTTTTCTCTACGAATTCCATGCTCTGAACAATACCTATCAAACTCTTTGCTGCAATACTCACCTCCATTGTCTGATCCGAGACACTTCAACTTCTTTCCTGTCTCAATCTCAACCAAAGCTTTCCATTTCTTGAAAGTATCAAATACATCAGATTTATTCTAAATACAATAAATCCATGTTTTTCTAGTTGCATCATCAATAAAAGTAACATAATAACGAGAGCCACCGAGATATGATACCTGAGCAGGTCCCCATACATCTGTATGCACAAGCTCCAATTTTTTGCTCTTCTTTTCTTTCCCAACTCTGAGAAATCTGACTCTCTTCTGTTTTCCATAAATGCAATTCTCACAGAAATCCAAATCAACATTCTTCAAACCCGGCAACAAATTTCTTGAGTGAAGAATCTTCATCCCCTTCTCACTCATGTGTCCAAGCCTATGATGCCATAATGATGCATCTTCTCCTTTGGAAGTTAAAGCATCAATAGAGTTAGAAATACCATTACATAAATACAATGTACCAACCTTTTCGCCTTTTTCTATTACCAAGGCTCCTTTGGTGACCTTCCAAGTTTTATCCGTGAAAGTTGTCACACAACCTTCACTGCCTAACTGCCCTGTTGAAATCAGATTTTTCTTCAGATCTGGAACATGCCTTACCTCCTTTAGTAGCCATTGGTTTCCATTCTGTTGTTTTACAAGAACTTTACCCATTCCAACAATTTTACAGGGTTTATCATCACCCAAACGAACTTGTCCAAAATATCCTTGAACATAGTCATGAAAATATTTCTTATCAGGTGTGGCATGGAATGAAGCCCCCGAATCTACAACCCAAGAATCAGTAACATTTTCGAAAGAAAGAATCAAAGCATCTTGTAACACATCACCTGTCACATTTGCTTCATGATTGTTTTCTTGCTGTGCATCTCCTTCTTTTCCCTTCCAAGATCTACAATCTTTCTTTAGGTGTCCTCTCTTTATGCATTTCCAGCACACTATCCCCAATTTAGACTTGGATCTACCTTTCCTTGATTTACTGAGATAACCTAAGCTCTTTCCTCTTTCCATTCTCCTTCCCCTAGACTCTGCACTCAAAGCATTACCCGATGTCTCACCGGAGTTTTTCTATCGTATTTCCTCACTAAGGATAGCACCGACAACATCATCAAACTTTAAAGTACTAGATTCAGAGATAGAGTTACTAATGGCCATTACTAAACCATTCCAACTCTCTGACAATGAGCACAAGAATAACAGAGCTCTAACTTCATCATCAAAGTTTACCCCTACAGAAATTAACTGACTGGTAACTGTATTAAAATCATTTAAATGGTCTGCAACAAATCCACCTTCCGACATCTTCATATTAAATAGTCGTTTCATAAGAAATACCTTGTTTGAGGCCGAGGGTTTTTCATATAGTTTTTCCAACGTCTGCATCAAACCCTCTATTGTTGTTTCCTTCAAAATATTGAAGGAAACTGATGTCGCAAGGCACAACCGTACTATTTTGAGTGCCTTTCTATCGAGAATGTTCCATTTCGCGTCTGTCATGGCCGCTGGCTTCTTTTTTTTTCTGCTCAATGGTAGGTACAGATCTTTCTGATATAGATAATCTTCCATCTGTATCTTCCATAGCGGGAAGTTTTGGCCGTTAAATTTCTCGACCCTAAACTTACCATCTTCCGCCATTGCTCCCACTCGAACCATGAACCCTTCTTTCCTACGAGTTTATCAGCCAAATAGACCTTCGGCTTTGATACCAGTTGTTAAAAAATTTACCGCAGGAAATAAGAAACAATTTTACTGAGAGAAATAAACATAAAGAACCCAACAACAAATCATAAACATTAACACAAATATTTAACTGGGAAAAAAACCCCAAACTCCGGGGAAAACCCATCCTAATGAAATTTCATTAGCCTTGGCCAAAACCTTGGCCAATCCAGCCAAGTGAGCCTTCACCGCTCACCTCTAGGCCTAAATTACAATGAAGTCTTCTCAGCCTTTTATAGGCTCCATTACATGCAATACCATGGGCTAAAACCATGGGTGCACAAAACCATGTGCCCCAAAACCACTAGTATTTACCCTAGTCAACATTGACTCTATTCCGAGTCATGTTTACCTAACAAAACTATCTTTCTATCCGACCACGGTCTGCATACATCTTCCGCTGGTTTTGGGCAGTAGCAATGTTGTCCTTGAGTGCCTTGAGAATGTCCTAGTTCTCCTGAATCCATTCCTTTACCCTTGGAGCCTTACTTTCCCCAAACATAACATCAGCAAATGAGAGTGCCTCGTACCCATATAAGGCCCAGAATGGAGTCATGCCAATAGAAATATGGTGAGTAGTGTTGTAAAAATACTCTCCCAAGTGGAGCCAATGCAGCCAAGCTCTCTGCTGCCCTGCTACATAGTTCCTCAAGTAGCCTTCCAACCACTTGTTCACTATCTCGGTCTGTCCATCAGTTTGAGGGTGATAGCTAGTGCTTGTAGTCAAATCAGTCCCCACCAACCGGAAAATTTCTTGCCAAAAGCCACCCATGAAGCGATTGTCCCAATCACTCACTATGGTCCTTGGGAGACCATGGAGTCTAAATACATCTCGGAAGAAGAGCTCAGCTACCTGTGAAGCAGTATAATGTGTAGAAATGGAAAATAAATGAGAGTACTTTGTTAGTCTATCAACAACTACAAAGATAAAATCCTTACCCTGTACTTTCGGTAAGCCGGTGATGAAGTCCATAGAGATACTTTCCCACTTCCCATCCGCAATAGGTAGTGGCTGCAATAACCAAGCAGGGTGGGTGTGTTCTCCCTTATTCTGCTGAAAAATGGTGCACTCTCTGACATGTTGGAGCACATCCTCCTTGATACCCTTCCATGAGTATCTCTCTCTTATAGCTCTGTAAGTCTTTGTGAAACCTTGATGCCCGGAAAGTGGGGAATCATGTGATGCCAATAAGATCTTCTCCTTGAGCTTGAAATTCTTAGCAAAGAAGATCCGGTCCTAGTAATATATGACCTCATCCATTACTCTAAACCTCTCATCCGATACCACCCCATCAAGTATCTCACATGCAAAGTCATCTTTGGAATACTCAACTAAAAGTTGAGCCTTCCAATCTGCATCCATGCCCCTCAAAGACAGTGTTGTAGGCCTCCTGGATAGTGCATCAGCTACAACATTACTCTTCCCCTTGACATATTCTATGTCAAAATCATAAGCTTGGATTTTTCTCACCCACTTCTATTGTCTCTCCTAGAGTTGTTTCTGTTCAAGGAAGAATCTAAGACTGTTATGGTCAGTCTTCACCTTGAACTTATTACCCACCAAGTATTGTCGGAATTTGGCTAATGCATGCATGATAGCCAACATCTCTTTATCATAGATGGGGTATAACCTCTCATGAGGGAGCAGATTCCTGCTTTCAAAGGCTATAGGATGCCCACCTTGCATCAACACTGCCCCAATACCTTCACCTGATGCATCACATACTAGAAAAAAAGGTTGAGAAAAGTCAGGAAAAACCAAAATAGGACAACTACTCATTACCTCTTTGAGCTTATCAAAATCCCTTTGCGCTGTAGGTGTCCAATGGAAAGCTCCCTTCTTTTTCAAGTCTGTGAGTGGTGCTACTAGTTGTGAAAATGCTTTCACAAACTTCTGGTAATAAGTGCATATGCCCACAAACCCTCTGAGTTATGTAACATTTCTGGGTTCAGGCCAATCTCTGATAGCCTGGATCTTCTCCTCATGTACCCTCACTCCATCTACTCCTATGATGTGCCCCAAATACAACATCTCTGTGAGGAAAAATTCACATTTGGAGAGCTTGGCATAGAATTGCTGCTCCTTAAGGATATGTAAAAATGTCTCAATATGCTGCAAGTGCTCCTCCCAAGTGCGGCTGTAGATAAGAATATCATCAAAGAATACCAATACAAAATTTCTCAAATGACCACGGAAGATGTGGTTCATGCAATATTAGAAAGTTGCTGGGGCATTGGTCAATCCAAAGGGCATTACCAGAAACTCAAAATGCCCATAGTGACATCTGAACATTGTCTTGGGGATATCTTGCTCCCTCACCTTAATTTGATGATACCCGGATCTCAAATAAATCTTGGAGAAGTATTTAGATCCCCTCTACTCATCCATGAGTTCATCGATCCTGGGTATAGGGTACCTGTTCTTCATGGTCTTCTTATTCAAGGCCTTATAATCAATGCACATCCTCAATGTGCCATATTTCTTCTTTACCAAGACCACTGAAGAAGCAAAATGACTAGTACTAGGCTGGATGTGTCCTAGAGCTAGCAGCTCTTGGATAGCCCTCTCAATCTCATCCCTATAAGCCTTGGGGTGCCTATAAGGAGTGGTGATTACTGCTTGGATCCCTTGTGTTAAATATTTCAACAAGAAGCATTAAAGGAGGCATCCTGAAACATCATCATTGATCCTAGTTGGAAAATAATCACCTAAACTAGGTGGGGCCCACACAGGCTATTTTTAGGTGTATGTCTATTTTTAGACATGGTGAGCATATTCTATATGTAGTAGGATGCTATTTGTAGATGGTTGGTCAAATGTGAAAAATAGATGAAATTCTATTTTTAGAAGATTGGGCGAAGTCTATTTATAGATCGTTGATCTAAAAATAGATGCATGCCAATTATTATTAGCTCTTGATAATAATCAGACTCTAAACAACAAATTATTCTCTTGGAGCACTTAATTTCAGTATATAGATTTTCAAATCAGTGGGCTGAAGGAATTACACAATTCCTAAGGGTTTACTGGAGTTCATGCATGGAGGACTCAGTTAGAACTGAAGTGACAAAGTTATGACAGAGTTGGAAGAGTAGTTCATGGAGTTGTATTCAGTTTAACTCAGTTAATGGAGTTAAACTTAGTTGAGCTAGTTGTATCTAGTCTAACTGAATGATACACTAGTGAGAATGGAGTGAATTAATTAGTTAATTAATTCACAAATAATAACTCACTAATCAACTGAAAAATACAGCAGTTAACTACAGTGCATGGCAGTTTCAGTGGAGACCAGTGGAGAGATAGGTGAAAGGGCAAGATAGACTATCTCTTGTGACTATAGTGATGCATTGATTGCATCCAACACTCAGTGGAGATGCCAATGAGGATTGCGCAGTCAAGGCAAGGGTAATTCGAATTCATTCAGAGCTATTCTTCAGCAAGGATTGCGCGATGGAGGCAAAGTTAGAGGAGGGCAAGACAGTGCATAGATTTCTAAGATTGTTCCCGATGAGCTTAGTGAAAAGAGTCGCCTTCACTAAGTGGGCTCGCAGGCTATTTTTGGCGCAAGTCTATTTTTAGACATCATGATCATATTTTAGAAGTTGGAGGATGCTATTTTTGGATGCTTGATCAAGTTGGAAAAATAGATGAAATTCTGTTTTTAGAATATTAGGTGAAGTCTATGTATAGATCATCAAACTAAAAATAGATGCATGTCGATTAATATTAGCTATTAATAATAATCAGACTCTAAACAACAACTATAGCAGGGGCTTTATTGCTTCATGTGTTTTTCGTGGTACTGTTGATTAAATTTAAGAATATAAAGGAAGGATTCTCGTATTTTGAAAGAAGATAAATATTGTGAGATCGGGGAGAGTCTCGAATATATGCATACTTATTGTATATAATTTCTACATGGTATCGCAGCATTGTCATTGAATATTGAAATTTTGAAGTGAGTTTGTGCTGGTGACACCCGAATTTGCTACCGAAGACTCTTAGTGCAAGAAAGGAGTATACATTGAAATGTCTTTCAACGGGTTAAGATTGGAGTATGCCCTTGATGGGAGCTCGAATTACATAGCATGGAAGGACAGGATGGAGGTAGCTGGAGGATAATGGACTGAAGGAGTTCATCGATAGCGATGTTCCTAAGCTAGGATCTAGCGATGCTGCATTACTTGACGCATGGAAAAAGAAGACAACAAATACGAGAAGGATTATGTTGGAAGGTGTGAAGCACCATATTGTGTCCAGCCTTCATGGGAAAGCCACTCCATTCTTAATGTGGAAGGATTTGATAGAATTTTTCCAAAGAAGAAGTGACCAGAGGAAGTTGGTGCTTAAAGACAAGCTCAGGAAAATAAAAATGGAGAAAGGCGACAATATTCCAAAATACCTCATGAAGTTTGTCCATTGCAAGGATGAAATGGGAAGTGTGGGGGTTACTGTTGATGAAGAAGACTTGGTGAGCTTGGCTCTCCTTGGGCTTGTGAAGAGTTGGCATAGCTATGAAGACTCTATCAATGGATGGGAGAAACTATCGAGACGGGAGTGACTTTGGTTGGATCTTGTGCAGGAGGAGATGAGGCGGGGTACCAGGGATGGATCTTCATCGAAGAATGAATATGAAGATAATTTCACTTTGGCTGCCAAAGCAATGAAAGGGAAGGGGAAGAAACATCCTTCAAAATCCAATGCTAAAAGCAAGAAGCAGTATTTGTCCAAAGTGAAGTGTTTTCACTGTCATGAACATGGACATTTCGCCACTAACTATCCACAGAAGAAGAAGAACAAGAAGGTTGTTGGATCTACAGCTGGAGAAGCCTTAGCCTCGTAATTTGAACTTGATTTCTCCTTGATCGCATGCTTGGTTTCAAGGTGTATGGGATCAAAGTGGTACCTTGATAGTGGTGCATATTTCCATATGACGAGAGACAAAGAGTTGTTTAGTGACTTGGAGGAGAAGGACCTCCAGATGCATATAGAGATGGACGACGATGGTCAATATAGTGCGACTGGCATTGGGACCATTTCCTTTGAGAGGGAGTCTAGTAATCCATTCTTGCTGAAGAATGTTATTTATGCATGTTCAAGGTCCGAAGAAGAACTTGGTCTCAATGCACGTCGGGAAGACAAGGAGCAGATGTTGTTTTCGGTGAGGGAAAAGCATTCCTTCGACCTAAAACAATGGGTAAAACCAAGAATATAGGGGTTCGAATCAAGAATCTCTACAAGCTAGAGGTAGATGGTTGCGCTGCAATGGTAGGCAAAGAAGAAAAAGTGGTGAGCTGGGATGAGGACGAATTATGGCACAGGAGATTGGGCCATCTTCACCATGGAACTTTGAATATTTTGCATTAAATTTATACTATACTTCCCAAGGGTACTCTTGCGCATTCAGATCAGTCCAAGGGATGTACTATGGGTAAGTTTGTGAAGACCACCTTTCATGAGAAGGAGAACCGTGCTTCGGTGATCCTGGAGAGAATTCACACAGACGTGTGTGGACCTTTCTCGGTTGCTTCAATAGAAAAACACAGGTATTATGTTATATTTTTTGATGACTATTCTCATAGATGATGGATCTTCTTCATGCAGAAGAAGAGCGAAACATTCTCAAAGTTCTGTGAGTTCAAGGCATTGTGAGAAGGAGCTGTGGAAGCAAGCTCTACGGAGCGATAATGGTGGTGAATACATCTTGGGTGAATTCAAAGACTTCTCTAGCAAACAAGGAATTCGAAGAGAAATCATAGCACCTCATAACCCATAGCAGAATGGGGTCATGGAGAGGAAGAACATAACAATCGTGGGTGCTACACGAGCTATGCTGCATGACCAGCGCCTACCGATCCATTTGTGGGCGGAAGCATGCAACACTGCGGTTTATGTGCAAAAACGTTGTCCTCATAGAGTACTTGGCATGAGTACACCTGAAGAAGCTTTTACTCGTAAGAAGTCTGATATTTATCATTTGAATATTTTTGGCTCATCTATTTAAATTCATGTGACAAAGGATGCCAGGAAGAAGCTGGAGACGACTGCAGAAGTTGGGATATTTGTGGGGTACACAGAAACACCCCATAATTATCGTGTGTATTTTCGAGACATTCGGATGACTCGTTGTGCGACGGGATATAAAATTCAATGAGGTGAAAGCCATGAAGTTGTTGCTTGAGTAGGAGCTACACTTGCATGTGGAGAAGGAACTTCTTGTTCCCAAAGATGAGCCTCTAGATGTGGATCAGCTGCAAGAGGAGATTCATGGAGTGGAGGAGTACACTCAAGTAGAACCAAACATCAGACAAGGCAGAAAGCGTACCACAGAAGCTGAGAGACTAAAGCTTGATGCGTACGTAATGTAGAGTCCCTACACTGGGCAGCATGTGAGATAGTCACCGGGACTGACGATCGGATACATGGCTCTTATGAGCAAGTGTATCGTGATGTAGCCATCTTCTTTCGAAGAAGCAGTGCAGGAGCCCACATGGGTAGATTCCATGGTGGAGGAGTATGACTCCATTGTCAGAAACAGTGCTTGGGAGATTGTTCCAAGGCCGGTGGGAAAATCAGTTGTAGGATCAAGATCGATCTATAAGGTAAAGCAAGCTATTGATGGGAGTGTCGAGAAGTATAAGGCAAGATTTATTGCCTAGGGATTCTCACAGATCAAGGGGATTGACTATGAAGAAACCTTTTCACCTGTCGCATGGTATTCTTCCATACGGACCATCCTTGCTCTCTCACCGCAGATGGGTTGGCACATTCATCATATGGATGTGAAGACTGTGTTCCTTAATGGGATCATTGAGGAAGAGGTGTACATTGAGCAGTCTGAAGGATTTGAGATCTTCAGTAGCGAGTCTCATGTGTGCAGGCTCAAAAGAGTGTTGTATGGGCTGAAACAAGCACCCCGTGCTTGGTACACTCGTATCGATAGCTATTTCACTAGACTTGGCTTCACCAAGAGTGAGACGGATGAAAACCTGTACCAGATTGTGGTGGAGGGTAAGCTTTTAATCATTTTAATTTATGTTGATGATTTAATACTAACAGGTGATGAGCAGTTGATACACTCATGCAAGGCAGATATTGTAAAGGAGTTTGAGATGAAGGATTTGGGCCTCTTTCATTATGTCCTTGGATTGGAAATATGGCAGCGGGAAGGTGAATTGTTTGTGTCTCAAGGCAATTATGCCCAAGAGATACTGGAGAAGTTTCACATGCAAGGCTGCAAGCCTATCGACACTCCTCTTCCAGGAAATTGGAAGAAAGAGGATGCTACATCGGCAGAGGTAGTGGATGCCACTATTTATCGACAGTTGGTGGGTTCGCTCATGTATTTAGTCAATACAAGACCGGACATATGCTTTGTGGTGAACCGGCTTTCACAAGCGATGGTTAAGCCTACCAAGCTATTTTGGAAGGCAGGCAAGCATGTCCTGAGATATCTCAGGGGAACATCTGAGTATGGTTTATGGTACAAACAGATGGATGAGGTGAAGTTGCATGGCTTCACGGATGCAGATTGGGCAGGAAGCCCAACAGACATAAAGAGCACATCAGGGGGGATTTTCAGTATCGGATCTACAATAGTTTCTTGGTACAGCAGGAAACAAAGATCCGTGGCACTCAGTTCAGCAGAAGTGGAATACATGGTAGAAAGTCAAGCTAGATGTGAGGCTATCTGGATGAGGAAGATCCTAGTTGGTTTGTTCGATTCACATTTAGATCCCACGGTGATACATTGTGATAATCAGAGTTGCATTAAACTCTCGGTTAATCATGTGTTTCATGATAGATCTAAACATATTGATATCCGGTATCATCATATCAGAGATTGTGTGCAGCGGAAGATCATGTTGCTTCAGTACATCCCTACGGAGGATCAGGATGCATATATTCTGACGAAGCCACTCACCAGGAGAAAATTCGAATACCATAGAAGCAAGATCGGGGTGAAGGATAATCCCTATCTTGTTGAGAGGGAGTGTTGAGATTCAACAAGATGATGTGCTTAGTGAAAAGATTCGCCTTCACTAAGTGGGCCCGCAGGCTATTTTTGGCGCAAGTCTATTTTTAGACATGGTGATCATATTTCAGAAGTTGCAGGATGCTATTTGTGGATGGTTGATCAAGTTGGAAAAATAGATGAAATTCTATTTTTAGAATATTGGGCGAAGTCTATTTATAGATCGCTGATCTAAAAATAGATGCATGTCGATTATTATTAGCTCTTAATAATAATCAGACACTAAAAAACAACTGTGTTATGTGTGTTTTTATTGCTTCATGTGTTTTGCAAATGTTGATTAAATTTCCGCAAGAATTACAGTGGAAGGATTCTATATTTTGCAAGAAGATAAACATTGTAATATTAGGAGAGTCTGGATATATGCATGCTTATTGTATATAATTTCTACACCTTTTTCCAACTCAATGGTGCATTCAAACCCTCGGTCAAGAGGTCTCCCTGGTGGGATATCTCCAAATACTGTAGAATACCGGTCCAAGACAGACTGAACATCTAGATGCACTGGTGAATCCTTGCCCTTCACCTCTGATATATGTAGCTCCACTGCCTATTCAACATCCCCTCTGCGTAGATCTGCCTCCATCTTGTGTGCTGAAACAACCTAAGGGGGGTATGTGTTTATACCCTTGATCTTTTGATGCTGGCCATCCTTCCCTCCTGTCCATTCCATCTCCAAAGTTCTACAATTAGTGGTAACTCTCCCAAGAGTGATTAGCCACTGGACTCCCAATACGACATTGGTGTCTGGAATGTCTACCACAAAGAAGTGGTCTGTCAAGGTGTAGGTCCCCATGGTAATGGTTAGTGCCGGAACATACTTGGCACATTGCAGGGTCATAGCTCCTGGGACCAAAACCGAGAATCCCTCAAACTCCTCCATGTGGATTCCTCTCTTTTGTACCAGTTGTGCATCAAAAAAATTATGAGTAGCCCCACTATCTATCAACACAGAGACTCTTTGCCCCATAATAGTACCTCTCACCCTCAAGGTTAGATACTTTGGGACCCCTCTTAACGCTGCAATAGCTCCCCCTCTTGGAGAAAAGTCTTCTATGGATGGTACAACACTGGCATCCTTCTTGGAGAAGGTCCTGACATGATGTGTCCTTCCTGCAACAAATTATCCTTCCAAACTCCGAACACGGATTGTCTTCCTTGGTCCTAAGTAGGCCTCCTGCTGCAATAGTGTTCTTGCCCTAGGCAAGATGTGTTGCAAGTCTCTAGCTTTCTCCACAGCTTCAAGGAGTGTGGTTGGTTCAGTGGATTTTACCAACCCTTGCAATGGTTCAGCCATCCCATTAATAAACATGCATATCTTCCTTCTCATAGTGAGGTTGGATACCATCATTGAAAGCTGCAAATATTCAAAAATATAGTCCTCAAGATCTCCCTCCTGTTTGAGCTTGGTTAACTTGACAAAATGGGCTTCCGGATCTCTTGGATCAAACCTCTCCACTAGCTTCTTGGTGAAATCTAAGTATGAAGTGATGTGATGATGCCCAAGTGTGGTCAGTCCATGAAACCACCATTCTTGAGCTTCCCCTTCTAGGTGCAGCACAACTATCTTGATGGCTTCTATTTCAGAAACCTTGTTGAGCTGGAAGTATGTGTCCAGCTTCTCCACCCAAGCCTTGGCTGTACACTTAGGTGTCCCATAAAATGTGGGCAAGAAGAACCCTACCATACTGCACTGTAGGGCTGATCCCTGCATCAATTTCTCCTACTTTTGATGAGGATTAATCCTTCTTCCATCTTTGATCCGACAAAACTCCTGAAAGCTCAAGTGCTCTTTGAACCCCTGAGATTGGAGTTCATATTCTTCAAAATAATCTCCTAGGGTTCCCTCCTTATCTCCTCCAGTTAGAAATTAGGGTATGGTAGAGCGTTGTGGTGCAGTTTAATGCCCCATGCCAATTTCAGCGTTGGTGCTTGCCTCATGGCAAAACCCTATAGAATCCCCTTCATGTCTCATCTCCTTGAGGTCCCTTGCAATTTTCTGCAGGGTTTGAAGTAGGAGATTTGAAATAACTTCCTCCTCCATGCTGAAGATAAATTCCCCCCCACAAGCTGAGCTAATATCAGAGCTCTGATACCACTGTAATATTCCTTTTCAGGAATTTCTGCAATATCTTTAATGAGGACGCTGTATAAGGAAAACCATGAAATAAAAATGCACAACAGGACTTCGGTCCTCTTATATATGTTGTATTTAGCTTAAATATGAAATGGCATCAGAAAAAAATCATTCTAGCTACACTAAACAGATCTCCCCAGCTCATATATGCTCAAAAACACCCCAATCCCACAACTTCACAAAATAGAATTGCTGAATACTGCAACATCGTAATTTTTATTAGGGAATCTACAAAAAAAGATGAATTCATGCATATATGGAGCTTTCATTAATCATAGAATCAGAAATGAGAGGTTTGACCTCTTTTACAAGCACATCGGAACATCCCTATAAGGGTTTCCGGCAAAATAGTAACATACAATGCAGCACTGCAGAAAATAACGATCCACCTAGCAACTCTGTATTATAAAATACTGAATGTGATATGAAATGGATGAATAATATAGAAATTTTCCCAAGGCCTTCCTCAATAGACCTCTCGGAGTGAAATAGACACGTCCTCCTCCGAAACAAGCACAAAATAGGAGGGTATGACCGAGCAGCTGCTGCTATTGTAGAAATGACGCAGTTACTGGGAGTGACTGTGTTGTAAATGATGCAGAATGGATATCCTCAAGATAGATGATGAAAATTGAGCTTAGGACCTTCCCCTTCGATCTCCCAATTGGCTAGACCAAGGGTGAAGATGGAATTCCCGCATGAGAATTCTTTGCACTAAACAATGCTGCAACTATAGCTAAACAGCTGGAGCTTGCAATCAGTCAAAAGACCAAACAAAGATTATTATTGAATGCCTTCCTTGCTGCTATCTCATCCTTCTTATCCTTGGTGAGCTTCCTCACCCCAGACCCCGCTCATTGATGATGTGACTTCCTTGAGAAGATTCCCCTTTCAAAACTGTGTTGCCCTAGTTGTTTTCCCTCCTCTTGTAACAACGCTGTTGACTTGGTCAACTAGATCTAGCTCATTGCTTTGCCCCTCTTTCACACCAAAGTGGCTTTATTTTTCATCCTAATCCAATCCATTTTCACACTGGGATAGGTTTTATTGTCCTCCCTACTTTTTAATTAAAAAATGGAGCAGTTATAATATTCCAAGTAGCAGTGGCTAACTGGGAATATTACAGCATTCCATCGGGGAGGCCACCAGATCTAGCATTGATGGAAGACATCTTGTCTTTCGATTCACTGCTCTTGGATTTTGGAGAGGTGAAGAGTTTGGAGGAGAACTTTGGCATGAGGGATGTCAAAGTAGCAGGTAGCAGCATGAGTAGAGCTTCACATGCCAGATCACCAACGATGTCTCTTAGGAGGATTGATCCTTATTGGAGATCTCAGCTCTTAGTAGAGTACTCCAAGGATCTTGGTGCATGCATGATTCTCAATAACCTGGATAGAGATTATGAGTATATGGTGGATGATGTGGTCATCTATTCACATGGCAAAGTCTTCTTGACTAGAATTTCTAGTCTTAAGGAGAAGTTGCTACTTACAGCACATGAGGAATTCCTTTCCATGCATTATGATGCATACCTTTCTTTGGCAGAGGAGTTCACTTGGGAGGGCATCCAGCATGACATATTTCAGCATATGGAGAGATTCATAGCCCAGAGGATGACAGACAAGAGGTCACAACCACTTCCCTACTCATTAGAGGTGAGGGGAAGATTCCAGTTGAGCCATTTCAGCTCAAGACCTCAAGTACATGAGGGAGGAGGTATAATTTCACATTTTGTATTTTACTTATTTTCCTTGTTTGAGCAGCATGATGTATCAAGAAGGATTATCTCTTCTTGTGTATTGTATGATGATGTACTTGCAGCTACTTGTAGCATTGATTTTGGCTATCCTTTTGGTGGTTTGTGGGGGAATCCACATGTTTCTTGGTGTACACCATTGACACCATATTGTAACTTCATGTTTCCATCTTATGAGATGAATGTGGCAGCAAACAAGTGGCTGGTAAAGCACTTGTTATTTCTCATTTTGATGCAGGCAATGGATGCACTGCGTTGGTTCCATGAGATGAACTATGATTCACTCTCTGGTTGTTATTTGGAAACTTGTTTTCATTGTACTTTTCTTCCATATATTGCAGATATTCTTGTGTTCAGGGGAAGCTTTGTTTGGAGAGTGGGCTTGAGATTGAGGATGCCCATTGGGAGCATGATCCTCCCCACTTTACATGTTGTACATTTCAGGAGGAACCATGGGCAAACCATGATTTCCACATCACATTTTTTTCCTTCTTGTGGGAGGAACCACTTGAAGAACTTGAGGAGGCACTTCATGGATCATGTGAAGATGGAGGAGATACATAACTCTTTGGAAGAGTTAGCACAACCACCTCTTTTCTCTTTGAGGATGAGAGGAGAATCATCTATGAGCCACTCCATTTGCATGAGCAAGACTTATGGTAAGGGTATTGTTTGCTTGCATAATGAATTGTATAATGTATCTATGCATCCCTTAACCATACATGTGTAGGATGTTGCTCCAAGGAGGAGCATTCTTTTTTCTATACCTCATGGCTACTTGAGGCCATGAGAAGTGATGGTAACCACTCCCTAAGAGGACTTGGGGAGGAGATGTATTTTGGAGAGCATGCTCACTTTGAACCATACATCATTCACTTTCTCCAAACATATGAGGAGAGTGGGACAACAAGCAAGTGGTTGAGAGACCACACTTTTTGTCACACTCTTTTGCAGTTGAGGGCCAAACTGCGTTGGTTACACTTGAGGAACCATTTTCCTTCTCCCTTGCTACACATGGCAGCAAGCATGGTTCTTATTATGGTTCCTTATGTTGTTGTTGTAATTATATTTGTTGATAGCATGATTGGGGGAATGGCACATCGGTTGGATGTGTCCCTTGGGGGAGAGATCTCCCACATTGTTTGCATTGCATGTTCTAATGGGACCATGAGAGAGTATGTGGCCACTACAGCAAAACATTTGTTTCCATTTGAGGTGAGCCATATGATTTATTGGATGCCATATGATGGTGACTTCCAACTCATCACATATGAGATGATTTGGGCCAACATGTTTCATAACATTGGGGAAGAGATCCCTGGGGGTCTAGTCTTCATCTTGCCACTTGAGCACAATATTATTGCAGCCCAAGATCAGCATATACTCTGCACTTATCCTAAGTGGAGAGGAGGAAAGAATGCGGTAGGCCATTTTGTCTACCAAGATCAGATTTTCAGCTCACCTACATTGCAGGAGCCAAAGGTGGAAGATGATTTTCAGGAGTTGCCATGTTGGGAGGTGACTCATTTTGTATGGATGATTGCTTGGGGGATGGAGGATTCACATGGGGAAGATTTTCCTCAACACATTTCAGACTCCATGCCTTGAGTAGAGACTTTCCAGTCCTATCCTTGCAGTTGCTTGAGGACAAGCAACATTTGGGAGGGGAGGACTATAATATTCCCATTTTAGCCCACAGCTAAGTGGAATATTAAAGTTTTGTTTTTATCACCTAGTAGCTAAATAAATGGGTGAGAGATCCCATGCACATTAAAAACATGAATAAAATCCCTCAAATGTGAAAGGGAATAGTCATAAGAGCTGGATTTCACACCCTTATGTGTGAAAAGGGACATTTGCATGAAGACAAAGTTAAGTTTGACCAAGTCAACAACGCTGGGATAGGAGGTGGAGAGCACTATGATAGATAGCGCAGTATGAATGAGAAGAGAGTTATTTGGTGGAGGAAACGCTAATGAGTGGGACCCATGGAGAGAGTGCTTTCACTTATTTAAAATGAGGGCAAGGAAACCATTGTTATTCATGTTAGGTATTATTGATTTTATGGTCTATTCAGACTTTGTGCAATCTCCGGCTGTTTAGCTGAGTTGCAGTGCTGCTTAGCACAAGGATATCCTGCTTAGGAATCCTCCTCCTTTCTTGAGAGGCCTCTTGAAGGAGTTGTACTGATTTTCCTCACATCCAGGCTTGAGGCCAAGCATCCTCCTCCAGTACAGTGTTATTTCTACAGCAGAATAATGTTGTGTTGCTGGGTGTTGCAGTGAGGGTTCACAACACCACTTCCATCACTTGTTTCTCAGAGGAGGAGCCTCTCTTTCCTTTGGGAGATCATTTTGGGAGCCCTTGGAGCTTATTACAGATCTAGGCATTGGGCCAACTCATTCCCTTTCCCCTACAACTCAGTTTCCTTCAGTAATTGCGTTATTTCTAGTGAGCATTTGCAGTGGGGCTTTTGTACTAGATTGTTTGGAGGGAGAGATCCTCAGTGATAGGATCAGCCTTTCACTTGAGAGATCCATTGGAGGAGGCATTTTCATCAGATGTAGCATCTTCAGCCTTCTCCACTTGTTTCCAGTTCTTGAGTTGCTGCTACTACCCAGCAACTCCGACATTTTGTAGATTTTGTATATTACAGCCAATCCTTCCAGGATTGACTTGAGGTAGTCTTTGGGAGCAGAGATCTTCACTCCCAATGTTTTATGGGCCATAAATTTGTACATCTATGTATTTTACATATGTTAGCATGCAGTTGCTCTTATAAAACTGCGTGGTCATAGCTTTGGCACACTTGTGTAGCAATGTTTTATCATGATTTATGTACTTGTTTCTTGAGGCTGAGCATTACCTATCTTGAGTAACTTTTTCCTCAAGATCTTGTATTCATTATTTGCTGCTATAAATTAATAATATGGCTATGTATCTTTCTCACATTTCTATGACTTGAGTGTCACTGCTACTCCATTTTTGTGTTTGCATATTGCTGGATCTCCACATTTGGAATATCTTAAGATATTCCCAATAGTGTAGAATTTCCCTATTTTGGGATATTACACTTGTATTGATAGCTAATAATCCTGTGGTTCACTTGTTCTTGATTTTCTTGGAGTTCTACTAGCTGATTTATTCTTCTTGTTAAGGTGTTAGGTTCTTCTTCATTTTCTTGCAGGAATTTCGCCACGGACAATGCCAACTATATAGGGAAAACCACTGCCTTACCATATACTAGCTCATACGAGGACTTTCCAGTGTATCTCTTAGTGGTAACTCTACTTTCCCACAAAGTGAACGTCAGTTGTGAATCCCTGTTCTTATGGTTTTATGCTATTATTTTCTTCAATATCCTTACTAGGGTCTTATTTGAAGACTCAACCAGTCCATTCCCCTATTGGTAATAAGTGGTTGAATGCCTTAACAGGATGTTGTAATTTTGACAAAAGTTCAAAAACCTTACAAATTTGAATGCTTGAAAATTATTGGTTATGACATTCGGTGGAAAACTGAACCTGGAGAGTATGTTTTCCTCTATAAACTTCATGAAAACTGCATATGTGGCATTCCTGGAAGGCACGACTTCAACCCACTTGGTGAAATAATTGGTAGCTGTTAGTATCCATCAGTGTTGACTGTTAGATGGTGGATGGATTTTACCAATGAAATCAAGTCCCCATTTTCTGAAAGGTTCCTCCACATGAACAAGGATGAGAGGAAAAGAGGCAAACTTTTGTTTCTCTGCAAAAAAATGGCACTTTTCGCACGCTCGGACATAAGTATGAACATCTCCAAACAAATTAGGCCAGAAGAAGCTGCATTTTAGTATTTTATGCGTGGTCGCACGCCAACTGTAATTTACCCCACACAGGTAACAGTGAAACTCATCCATCACCTGTTGGACTTCGCCTTCTACCAAGCATAGGAGTAATATTCCTACCGGATATATCTAATATAGTTGACCATTGGCCACGATAATTTTTTACGATCGCAATCTCAGGGCTTGGTAATTCACTTTTTTGAAGTTCAGTGGGCATATTAAGAACAAAAAATACTTGACTATGTATTTATATCAAGGGAAAATCAGGTTCTTCATCTGGGTTTTTTGTGTCATGGTCTCGATCCCCTTCTTTGGATTTATTTTTTCCATTTCCCACTTCTATATCGACTAGTATATTTATCTCCAACGCTTGGTAGTTTGATTTTGATAGAATTTTGGCTAGGACCTGCCCCTTGATCAACTTCTTGGGCTTGATATCCACCTCGTATTCCTATATATTGGTTATCCATTTTCCTCTCTTCCCCTCATTGTCTCCCTGTACGAGGATGTCTTTGACCGAAACTGTGGGTACATTGGCACATCCTGAAAGATGTAAGCTCTTTGACCAGGGTGTATGCATGTTTCTCTAAAATTTTGTATTTCAGTTCGATTTCTCTTAGTACTTGGCTGAAGAAAGAAATTGGTTTTTCATACCCTTCATCATTATTTTGAAACAATACCACAACTATTGTGTGAGGAGAAGCGAACGAGAATACAAAGAATGGTTTCAAGTAGTCTGGGATTACAAGAACATGTGCTTCTACAAAAGATTGTTTAATTCGTTCAAAGAATTCTCGAGAAGGTGCATTCCACTTGACTTCATTTTCACTTTTTAACATCTTAGTGATGTTGTAAACTATTTATGCGTAATTCGGTATGAATCTCCTCAAAAAAATTATTCTACCCAAGAAAAATTAGATTTCCTTCTTTCTCCTTAGTAATGAGATGTTATTTATAGTCTCTACCAGCTTTAGGTCGATATTGACTCCTTCTTTCAACACTATATGCGCCAACAATTTCCCTTCATGCAAGGAAAATTGTGATTGTGACTGTTAGAAAAATATATATTACAGAGAAATGCAACACATAAAATATGCGGCAACACAAACACAGAAAACATATAAAACTAGAGAGACACAGATATACATGGTTCACCCAATTTGGGCTACTTCCACCCCAAACATCTAGTCCTTTCTTTCTATTATCCAGAAAAATGAAGAGACACAACCTACAACAGATCCGCTTTAATATCCTATGTTCTCTCTCACAATCTCCCTATTTGTTTATCACTATGAGAATACACATGAAATACACAGCCACAATACAATACTCTCATACAGAATGAGGGGTTGCCTTCTAGGGAAAAATCCCATAAATTAAACATAACTTCTATCGTTAGATTGTCCGCCTAATGAATGGCCCAAATTGACTATAAATTACAATACTTTTACAAGGAAATTTTACATCTATTTTTAGCTTCGGAGGCGCTATCCCCGAAACCACCTGCTAGGGGGGGGGGCTCCATAAAGTGTCCCCGCTAGACCCCCCAGGCATCGTTCAATTACGGGCGGCGTTGCTGCCTCGTTAAGAACAAGGGTCTAACGCTGTGTTACAAAATAAAGAAGATAATCCAACTCCACACCCAACAATCTCCCACTTGGAGACTGATTGTAGCAACTCCTATTCTACTTCATTTGCTGGAAAATTACTCCACTTTGGACATGGTTGTTTCTCATCTTGATCATCATATTTGAATACCAATTGAAACTGAGCATTATCATAGTTTCTCACTGGTTACAAATTTTGTTAGCATATCTGCAAGATTCTGGCTAGTGTGTATCTTTTCCAGCTTCAACTGTCCATCTTCCAATAATGACCGTATGAAATGGTACTTGAGATGTATGTGTTTAGTTCTGGAATGAAATGTTGAGTTATTTTCAAGGTGAATGGAACTTTGGTTGTCACTGTATAACATGCCAATCTCATGCTTCTTACCCAATTCATCCATAAACCATTGTAACCAAATCATTTCTTTACTAGCCTTTGTAGCAGCAACATACTCTGCTTCTATTGTTGAAAGTGTAACAACACTTTGGATTTTTGAAACCCAACTGACAGTTGTTCCAGCTATAGTAAATACATACCCTGTAGTTCTCCTCCTATTATCTCTATCACCTGCCATATCTGCATAAACATATCCCTGTAGAGAAATGTTTGAACCACTAAATCATAAAGCTTGATTTGTGGTACCTCTCAAATATCTGATAATCCATTTCACTGCCATCCAATGTTCTTTTCCTGGGTTTTTCATGTACTTGCTTACAACACCCACTGCATGTGAAATATCAGGCCTTGTGCAGACCATTTCATACATTAAGCTTCTAACTGTTGATGCATATGGAAATTTAGACATATAATCCATTTATTCTTGGGTCTTGGGGCACATCTCCTTACTAAGTTTGAAATGGCTAGAAAAAGGTGCACTAACTGGTTTTTCATTCCGCATATTAAATCTTTTCAACACCTTTTGTATGTACTCATTCCGAGACAATGTTAATTTGCAATTTTTCCTATCTCTAATTATTCTCATACCAAGGATTTGTTTTGCAGCTCCCAAATCCTTCATTGCAAATGAATTTTCCAATTTTATTTTGAGCACATTTATTTCCTGCATGTTAGACCCTGCAACAAGCATGTCATCTACATATAATAAAAATATAATATAGCTTCCATCATTTTTATTTTTTAGATAAACACATGATCAAAGTGACATCTAGTATAACCTTGTTCAAACATAAACCTACCAAATTTTAGATACCACTACCTTGGAGCCTGTTTTAAGCCATACAAGCTCTTCTTTAACCTGCACACTAATTTTTCTTTCCATTTGATCTCATATCCTTGGGGTTGCTACATATAGATCCCTTCCTCCAAATATCCATAAATAAATGTTGTCTTTACATATAACTGTTCAAGATGCAAATATTCCTCTGCTACAAGACTTAAAATAGTTCTGATTGAATTCATCTTAACAACAGGAGGAAATATTTCATCAAAATCAATACCTTTCTTCTGTGAAAAACCATTCACCACAAGTCTAGCTTTGTACCTCTATTTTCCTCCATCTTCTTCCTTCAGCCTGTAAACCCAATTATTCTGCAATGTTGTTTTACCTGCACATGACCTGAATAAGTCCCAAGTCTGGTTATGTATTAAGGAATGCATCTCTTCTTTCATGGCTAGCTGCCACTTCTTTCTGGTTTAGACCTGTATTGCTTCTTTATAACATTGGGGTTCACCAGAATCAATCAACAATAAATATATAATGAAGGAGAGTATCGTTCAGGGGGTCTACTTATCCTGGTAGATCTTCTGACACCACTTTCAAGTGTTTGAGGTGCCTGTTGTTGTTTTTGTGGTTGTTGATTATTATTATTTTTTGGCACCTTTACTTTTTCTGTGATCTCATCAAGAACTGTGTATTCTTTGTTTTCTTTTTCCTGTTTCTTTTCCTACAACTAATTCTTATACAAGACCTTTTCATTGAAGATTACATCTCTGCCCCTAATGATTTTGTGATTTTCATAATCATATAAAAGATAACCAAAATCATTAACACCATATCCAAGAAAGGTACATTTATTTTATTTTTCCTCAAGCTTTGTTCTATTTTCTTTATTAATATGGAAAAAGGCCTCACAACCAAAAGGCTTTAAAAAAGATTAGTTTACCTTTTTACCTGTCCATGCCTCCTATGGAATACCACCATCCAAGGAACTTGAAGGCCCTTTGTTTATTAGATAAACAATAGTATCTACAACATTTACGCAAAATTGTAAAGGAAATCCTACATGCAATCTCATGCACCTTGCAGATTCCATGATTTTTCTATTCATTCTTTCTGACACACCATTTTCTTGTGGTGCTCTTGGAACTGTCTCCTCTCTGCGAATTCCATGCTCTGAATAGTATCTATCAAACTCTTTGCTGCAATATTCACCTCCATTGTCTGATCTCAGACATTTCAACTTATTTCATGTCTCAATCTCAACCAAAGCTTTCCATTTCTTGAAAGTATCAAATACATCAGATTTATTCTGAATACAATAAATCCAAATTTTTCTAGTTGCATCCTCAATAAAAGTAACAATATAACGAGAGCCACCGAGAGATGAAACCTAAGAAGGTCCCCATACATATGTATGCAAAAGCTCTAATTTTTTGCTCTCATTTTCTTTCCCGACTCTAAGAAATCTCACTCTCTTCTGTTTTCCATAAATAAAATTCTCACAAAAATCCAAATCAATATTCTTCAAACTCGACAACAAATTTCTTGAGTGAAGAATCTTCATCCCCTTCTCACTCATGTGTCTGAGCCTATGGTGCCATAATGTTGCATCTTCTCCTTTGGAAGTTAAAGAATTAACAGAGTTAGAAATACCATTGCATAAATACAATGTACCAACCTTTTCTCCTTTTGCTATTACTAGGGCTCCTTGGGCGACCTTCCAAGTTTTATCTGTGAAAGTTGTCACAAAACCTTCACTATGTAATCACCCTGTTGAAATCATATTTTTATTCAGATCTGGGACATCCATTACCTCCTTTAATAACCAATGGTTTCCATTCTGCTATTTTACAAGAAATTTACCCATTCCAACAATTTTACAGGGTTTATCATCACCCAAACAAACTTGTCCAAAATCTCCTTGAACATAGTCATGAAAATATTTCTTATAAGGTGTGGCATGGAATGAGGCCCCTGAATCTACCACCTAGGAATCAGTAACATTTTCTAAAGAAATAATCAAAGCATCTTGTAACACATCACCTGTCACATTTTATTCATGATTTTTTTCTTGTTGTGTGTCTCCTTCTTTTCCCTTCCGAGATCTACAATCTTTATTCAAATGTCCTTTATTTCTGCATTTCCTGCATTTCCAGCACAGTATCCCCGATCTGGACTTGGATCTACCTTTCCTTGATTTACTGCAATATTTTAAGCTCTTTCCTCTTTCCATTTTTCATCCCCTATTCTCTGCACTCAAATCATTACACATTGTCTCACCGGAGCTTTTCCGTCGCATTTTCTCGCTAAGAATAGCACCGAAAACATCATGAAAATTTAAAGTACTAGATCCAAAGACAAAGTTATTAATGGCCATAACTAAACCATTCCAACTTTCTGGCAATGAGAATAGAAATAACAGAGCCCTAACTTCATCATCAAATTTTAACCGTATTAAAATCATTTAAGTGGTCAAGAACAGATCCACCTTCCGACATATCCATATTAAATAAATGTTTCATAAGAAATACCTTATTTGAGGCCAAGGGTTTTTCATATAGTTTTGCCAATGCCTTAATTAAACCCTCTATTGTTGTTTCCTTCAAAATATTGAAGGCTACCTATACTGCGAGGCACAACCGTACTGTTCCAAGTGCCTTTCTATCGAGAATCTACCATTCTACATTTGTCATGCTTGTCAGCTTCTTTATTTTTCCGCTCAATGGTAGGTACAGATATTTCTGATACAAATAATATTCCATCTGCATCTTCCATAGCGGGTAGTTTTGACCGTTAAATTTTTCGACCCTAAACTTACCATCTTCTGCCATTTCTCCCACTCGAACCAGGAACCCTTCTTTCCTACAAGTTTATCATCCAAATAGACCTTCGAATCTAATACCAGTTGTTAGAAAAATATATATTACAGAGCAACGCAACACATAAAACATGTGGAAACAAAAACACAAAAAACATATAAAACTAGAGAGACATAGATATGTGTGGTTCACCCAATTTGGGCTATGTCCACCCCAAACAACTATTCCTTCCTTTCTATTATCCAGCAAAATGAAGAGACACAACCTACAATAGATCCGCCGTAATATCGTCTGTTCTCTCTCACAGTCTCCCTATCTTTTTTTCGCTCTGAGAATACACATACAATACAAAATCGTGATACAATACCCTCATACAGAATGAGGGGTTTCCTTCCAGGGAAAAAAACCCTAAATTAAACATAAATTCTACCGTTAGATCATCTGCCTCATGAATGGCCTAGATTGACTAGAAATTACAATACTTTTACAATGAAATTTTACATCTGTTTTTAGCTTCGGGGGCACTGCCCTCGAAACCCCCCACCAGGTGGGGGCTCCATAAAGTCACATCCATCCCCCCCTGGACCCCCAAGGCAACGTTAAATTATGGGCAACATTTCCGCCCCATTAAGAACAGGGGTCCAACGCTGTGATACAAAATAAAGAAGCTAATCAGGCTCCACACCCAACAGTGACTTCTTGGGATTCAGTGGTAATCCATATCTCCTACACTTCACGAAGGATAGCTTTAGGTGCTCAATGTGTTCTTCTTCAGTCTTTGAGAAAATGGTGACGTCGTCCAGGTACACCAGCACGAAATTGTCTTTGTCTCCAACAAAGGCTATGTCCATGGCGCTTTGAAGGGAAACTCCCACGTTTAGAAGACTGAAAAGCATCCTGACATACATGAAATTTCCCCAATGCATGGTGAACGCAATTTTTTTCTGATGATATGGGTGTACTGACACCTGATTCTATCTAGAGAAACCATCCATCATGGACATTTGGGCAGACCCAACTACTTTCTTCAAGATATGATCCATCTTTGGTAATGGGTAATTATCCTCTAGGGAGGCTCTGTTTAGGTTCCTAAAGTCAACACACAACTTGATTTATCCATTATTCTTTCTCATTGGGACTAAGTTGGCCACCCAATCCGAAGATCTGAGAGGTACAATGATCTTTGCATGTAGTAATTTCTTCACCTCCTTCTCTATAGCAGGGAGGAGGAGTGGGTTAGTTTGCCTCAATTTTTACTTATGCGGTTTCGATCCTTCTTTTAGAGGCATTTTATGTTGTATAATACCTGTTTAAAAAGTTTTTAAATCCAAGAAAATACATCTTATAAGTTCTGAAGAGACTTAAATGCCTCTGCTTGAATTCCCTAGGGACCCTTTTCGTTAGTTTGATTAATTTTGGTTCTTCCTCTAAACCGATGTTATGATCTTCCACCTGCTCATCAAGTTCTAGCTGACAAGGATTGGAAGGGACATCATTGGAGTTAAATGTCCTTTCCAAAGGAGAAATCCCCCTGGGAATAGTATTCCCTTTCAATTTTAGGATTTTATGGCCAACAATGGTCTCTTCCTAGCTTAAACCATGATTTTCTGTCATGACCTCCCTTTGATCAATAATTGAATTAGAAAATTATCCTACCACCTCCATGAAACACTTTATTTTCTCTTCGTCCTAAAAAATATTTATAATGCTTGATGTTGTCAGGAATGAATGGCCTATACCTTACTTCAATCTCATATCTCAGGAGGGGATTTTGAGGAGGTAAGAAATTACTAGCATCCACATTTAGCAGATCTGCCATTTGATTCTTTTCACAAGGCATGAACTAAATATCAAAAAGGTAAGAATAAAATTTCTATCAGGTCCCATACCTTGTTTCTATAGGCTTTGAGCCATGGATGCTTTGTTTGGAACTAATTCCTTACTTGTTTTACCACCAAATACGAATCTCGAAATACCTTCAGGCTCTAGATGTTTAAGTTCTGAGCCTCCTGTAGGCCCAAGAGCAAGGCTTCATATCTTTCCAAATTTTTGGTGGCTACGAATTCCAATTTGAATGAGAGAGGGATTAAACAACCCTCTGATGAGATCAACAGTACTCCAGCTCCATTTCCTTCTTTGGAGTAGGCTCCATCAAACTACAATGTTCATATTTCACTAAATTTTTGAGTTTACTGATGTAATGTCCCCAATGTTAGCCTCAAGCTAAAATGGAGCATTATAGTTGCACATTTTATTTTTGTTTAATAAAATGGGCAAGGAGACACCTTAGCCCCTTTTAGATGAAGAAATAACACTCCTAATGTGAAAAGGAAGAGAATAAAGCAGCTGAAATAAACACCAAGGGTTTGAATGGAACCCATCTCACTTGATTAGTCACCTTTGACTAAAGTCAATAGCGCTGCCTAAGGAGGAAGAGGCTTCCTAGAGAAGCTGCGCAGTTTTGGAGGGAATCTATTCATGTGAGGGTGGAAACCCTAATTGGTGGGACCATGGTGGAGAAGAGTTCTCTCACTTTATATGGAGGAGATAACAACCCATTTTCATTATGCTATGTTTTAGATTTCAGACAAGGGTCTGCAAAATCTTGTATCCCCAGGTTGTTTAGCAGGGTGATGGTGCCCTCGGGCACTAGGGTGTTCCCGGTCGGGAATCCCTACCTCTTCCTCAAGGAAGGATGAGGATTGAGCCACATTCCTCAATCCGGCACTGGCCATAGCTACATTCATCTTCTACAGTGTTATTTCTGCAGCAGAGAGGACGTTGTGTTGCTGGGTGCAGCAAGAGAGGAGCTCATGGAGTCTCTCTTGTCTAGTTTTCCTCAGTGGAGGAGTGATCTAGTAATTGGAGGAGACGCAAGGAGGATTCCTGGGCTTGATTTCAGATCAATGGCATGAGGCCACACTTCCATAATCTCCCACTGCTCATTCCATGAGGAGAATTGCGTTATTTTGGAGGAGGCAGTGAGAGAGGGGTTTCTGGAGCTACAGAGGAGGATGTTTCTGAGAAAAAGTGATCAACACTTTGTATTAGAGACATGATCAGAGGAGGGAATCTACACTTCAGATCAGCCATAGCCTCATTCTTATTTTGGTTCAGTTGCAGTGACAACTCATTTTTCACATTTTGTGTTTCTCCGGCATTTCTAGCAATCTTCATAAATTAGCTAGAAATCTTATATTTCAGCCCATTTCTTGTTATTGGGATTATTTATTGTATTCCTTCAGACATATGTACATTTATTCATATTCAGCAGCTTATACCTTCATGTACTCAGTGCAGTTGCAACTACTTCGGCATTTTATGGAGTTTCAGCAATTCTTGTATTTCACTGCTTATTCATTGGAGGTTTGCTCTTAGAGTTTGAGTGGCTTGTCCCTCAACTATTTCTTGTCTATTTCTACTGATATATCATAATATAATGATGTCTGTAGCATTTCCCTCTTATGGTGCATTTCAGAATTGCAGAGTTCATGTTCATGTTCATATATTGCTGAAAGCTCTCTCATTGAGCCTTGTTTAGAGATCTAGTTTGGGGAGATTTGAATAACCCATCTAGAGTTATTTCTTTGAGCTCATTTTCTGTAGGGGAGTTGTATTAAAGTTTTTCTAGGGCATCCTAGTGTAGGTTTTCCTTATTTATGTAGCAGCTTCCTTATACAGCGTCCTCAAGGACCCTGTAGTAGAAATTCTCGAGGTGGAATATTGCATATCCATAGGCAGAGTCTGAGAAGGGCTAGCTAGCCTCAGGATTTATCCCTTACTGGAAGGAGTCATATCCTGTAAATTTCCCATCATTCAATCTCTGAAATGGACTTGCAGTAGCTTACTAAAGAAGGAAATGGAATATCTCAAGATATTCCTGACGGAGCAGCATGTTCCTGAAAAAGGGACATTACAACTGATTTATCTGAATTGGGGGCAAGGCATGTGTATCTTATAAGATGAGATCCTCCTCCTCTAGAAGTAAGAAGGAGAACTTACTTTCTTTACCATATATGGGATAATTTATAGAGCCATCAAATTTTTTGACCATATTTAAACTTTCTGGATTCTCTATAGAGCCTCCTTTCTTCTCCTCCGAAAATCGGGATGGTGGCATACGTTAGGTACAATTTTATAGAACCTCCAATTTTGGATCCCCATGATTGAGATAACAAAATTTTGAACCTGGTTGGTATTTCTACCACCACAATGTCCATTACTACACTCTTTGCTAGAATTTGGGCCAAGTTCACCACCAGATATTTTATCATCCACAAACACTTAACCCTCTTGGAGCCAAAAGAGTAAAGGTATTTATAAGGCCGTGTGATTTGTAGCCGAAGTTGTTCCATGAATGATAGGGCATCAAGTTGTGAGAAGCTCCTAAAACAAGAATAAAATTATGAAGCAGAAGGTCATATAATACTAATGTCACATAAAAGGGTGGAGTGGATGGATCTTGTTCTTATACGTGAGGCCCAAAGACTACCATGGGTCTTTCCTCTTGGAGATTGAGATTGTTGAGGACGGGGACTGTAGAAGGAGGGCTCATAAAATGAGATACTTGGGCCTTGTAGGAGGTTTGTTTCAACAACTCAGTCAGTGGCACAAACATATTGACCTTTTCTAATTATTTTTTCAGATTGAACAAGACTAGACTCTTTTTGGCTGAAGTAATTTTGTCGGGTTCCTTATCTTTGTTGTTGAGGGAATGAGGTGGCAGAAAGGATTTTTCAATATTGGGGGTTTCTGGCTTTTGCAAGAGGGAATTCAGGGGTGTAATCGCTCTAGGTACATTTTTATCTAAAGGTTTATTTTCCTTATCCACCTCACCTGGAGAGCCTTGAGACCCTGGATCTTCACTTTGCTCTTGCATGCGGGATATCTTTCTTGAGGATCTGAGGTCATACTTTCTGTGTAATTGGGCTTGCATGAAATCTAAAAATTTCCTACAACAGATATCAATCTCACCATCATCTGGGGGAATCTATAGCTCCTCGCCTTCTTCTTGATGTAAACCAAACTCACCTTCTTCATCAGAATAAGAAAATAATTTATTCTCCTGTGATGTCGTAACCTCATATGCTTGTCCTTCCAAATCTTCCTCTAAATACAATGGAGGATGGATATGATCTTGCTGGTATTTCCTTTCTCTCTGCAACAACTGGAGTGGAGGTCTCTGGTAATGCAAATTAAAACCTTGTTTGGGAACCATTTGATTTTTTCGAGGTGGATAACTTTTACTTTCTAGCTCTAGATTTACCAACTTGTTAGACAAGTTCCTGATAAATTTATTCATCTCTTCCATCTTATGCTCTTGGGTTTCTTGCTTCTGATTGGAGGATTTGGCCTCCTCATTTCCTCTTATCCTCTCTCCATGATCAACTTTCCCTTTAATTTTTCCAGTAGAAGAAAATTTAGCTTCTACTTATAGAGAATTAGTCTGAATCTGGTGGAGGGTTCCAAATTTTCTTTCTCTGAGTGTAAATCCAAACTCAAGTTAAAAAGCTCTATAAAATACCACTTTAGCTACTACTTGGGGAGGCTTTATCTCTTCAGCAATATTATTGTATAGGTTGTTGAACCTCTTAATGAAATATGTGACATCTTCATTATGTATCTTCTTCATGGCATTAAACTCAGTAATAATATAACCATGATCCCTCCCCCTA
The DNA here is from genome assembly GCA_034641835.2 of Pinus albicaulis. Taxonomy (NCBI): domain Eukaryota; kingdom Viridiplantae; phylum Streptophyta; class Pinopsida; order Pinales; family Pinaceae; genus Pinus; species Pinus albicaulis. The sequence goes on along the minus strand of CM076578.1, from coordinate 600,071,691 downwards.
ACAAATTTTTTGTGAAAGTGTTCTCCATATCCTCCCAGTTGGTGATGGAGTTTTAAAGTAAATACTTGAATCGCTTTCAGGATTTTCCATCTAAATATTGGACGAAGAGCCTCCGTACCATGTCAAGGTGTTTGATGTTCAATTTCTCTGCAAAGTGCAGAAATTTTCAATGTACCTTTATGCTGAAATGTTATCTTCTCCTATGAACCGGAGCAAAAGCTTCAAATATTCATGTGGCATATAATTCAAAATTTGTCGTAAAGCCAATGGAGCATATTTGTTTATAGGAAAACCACGAACAACCATGTTGTGCAAGAAAAGAGGAAGTAGATTCACTATGTGTTAGACGGACAAATCCCTCTTGCGGACAAAAGCGATCTCCCTAGTATCCTAAGGATATCTAGAAACAAAAAGAGAAATGTAGACCATTTTCTCTAGACCATTATGCTTACGAATTATTAATTAAATATGGAAATATGCTCCTACTTGAATTCCAACGCTTATTCTATCTTCGATCCAGTTGCTCCAGAAGATGTCAATCCAGCATGTAAGACCTGCAATCAAAGACAAGCGAAAGGGATCAAAAGCATCTGCAAAATATGATAATTCAAAAGCATAAATCTATATTAGTGATCAAGGAATCCAAGAATTAAATTATCCAACAGATACATGAACAACTTAATGAGAAAATAGAATCCATTTGTATTAACTTAGAATAAAAGAAGAAACCTTACAACTGTGATGCCTTGATGTTCGTACAGGTTCTTTCGGGGTCCCGAACAACCGTTTCCCTCAGTTTGAAAAGACTCTGACTCTCTTTATTAGTATAAAGCCATGGTCATGAGTTTGTAATCTCTCTCATGCCAATGGTGCATAATATGGAGAGTATGTTCACTCGACAATTCCTCTCAAAACTATTGAGTTCTAAGTACTCTCTCCAAATCAAAAATCAAGCACTTAGTACAAAATACCATCCATAATCTACCCTTGAGACTGAAGCTTGGCCGCAATTTATAGCAAAAGGGAGGTAGTTTCAGCTCCAAAAAAGAAGGGATAAAGCCCTCTCATCATGGGATTTTAGCTCCAAAAACCAAGGGATTAGTCCATTCATGAAGGGATAATGGTTCATGAATGGAAGGGGCGAAGCTCAACCAGATAATGCTTCTAGAAGGCCCCAGCTGGGAGAATATTCGACCATCTGGGCTTCTAGAACTTACTTTTTTTTTATTTTTTTACCTTTTACGAGGGTCCGTAGTTTTAATGAGCTTTACATGCGGGATATACCACAGTTGTTATAGAAATTAGCTGCGGTACCGTAGGGAACGACCATGAAAAGTGTGGAAGTAAGCTTTTTGGGATTTTTAAGAGCTTCTTCCAGTTCCAAGACTTGATTTGGGAAACTTTATGTTATTAAGACTTCTAAGGAAGCAATAAAAAGGTAATGATGAACCCATATAGACACTCGATTTCATGGTGACAAATTTCAGTGTAACATATTTCCCCCTAAAGTGCGAAGTCTGAGGAGTTTTTTGAAGAATTCTGAAGAGTGAAGTGCTTTATCATTCTGAGGATCGGGCTATCGACACATTGGTCGAAACCTGGAAAAACATTCAATGCAAGCATATATATATGTATATCATCGCTGAGGTAGGCATTCCCATACTCAGATCAAAACTAACTACATGTTCTAATACATAAATGATTTTATAATTACATGAAGTAGTAGACACAGCATGGACGCAGCTATATGTTATAAGTAGTCTACTATATGATGAATAATAAAACTCCTTGCAGCCTAGATGGTGGAAAGTAGATCCAGGGTCTTGATTTCCACTTCTCGAACTAGTACGATTCTATCCATGCAATTGATTGTGTCGAAGTTGAACATGGTAGAAACCACTTGATTACCAGTCAATGATGTGAAATGTTAACAAGTGTGAGAGAAACCACCAATAATGACAATAGATCTCAAAGTACTCAGTACAATCTATGAAATTTGAATTTGTGATCTGAAGTCGAACATTTCACAGAATCTTTCGATCGAAAGTCAATGATGCAACCTGTCGTCGAAGGCAAGAAACCTGCCATTAGGGCATGCAGATCCCAAGGTACTGATAGGATTCTAGATCAAATTTTTAGATGATGAGATTTCATCGATAGAAAGTGACCCATCGTAGGAAATCCCACGACACGAAACCATTAGATCGAGTTTTGAAGAAATATATAGCAAGGACTCACTCATGGATGGTCAACGCGAGTGGAGACAAATGTTTGCAATGAATGGTTTATTGAAACTAATCTCTTGAACACATAACAAAACTACAGATGGTTTGGTGAAAATTGACCTAAAGCTAATACCCAGAATTTTCCCAACCCAGACATGAATGTGACAAAAGTGTCATGTTCAAGAGTGGTATAAAACTTTTTAAAATGAAGTGTGACAAGTGGATTTGTTGGCTTGAGGGGTCTTGACCCAGGTTCGGAGCTCAAGGTTTTCCAACAAACCCCTATACTACTGGCCCTTTCGGCAATTACCTACTTGCGTAGGTCAAAGTCTCACCCAAAGTAGTATGGGTGGGTGCTGGAACCAGGTTTCCACACCCTGAGAAAGAATAGGTAAGGCAAGAAGAGCTGTGTTTGGCCCTGTGATACCCAGATCCCCTTGTTCTTCGTAGGGCCAAGTGGGTCTCTATTCACATCCACGTGCGCTAGATCTATAATTATATGCTTTTATGACAGTAGCACAACATTGCATAAATAGAACAGAACATATCTAGATACAGAAAACACACTTACACAGATCTTCGCAGCTTAAATACAGAAAACGTACAATGCAGTAATTACCAATGATTCAGACAAAGATTATTCATAGATTCAGTTCTCTATCAACCTTTCTTATTCATCAATTCATCAATTCCTTCTTACAATTCCCTTCCCAACCTGCGCACACAGTAGCAGGGTCCGAACACAGCTGGACTTGGATCTCCGCGCACACAGCTAGTAGGAGTCTTTTCCCCAAAACCTAAACAGATATCTTAAACCACAATTCGCATCAGTAGTTCTTCAAATATCTACCTTAAAATACAAAATGTTCCTCTATTAAATAATCTAGCCTAGACTTTCCTATGGTCCGCAAACCGTGGTTTTCGGACCCCTAGTTTACCCTTTTACCCATTAAAATTCTTTCGGGGCTTTGACCCACCCCAAAACCCCCGCGCTAGATTAAATCTAATAAAAAATATTCAAAATGGACCAGTTTCGCAGCTCGTAGGAAACCTTGTTCCAACAGTCCCCCAACACAATCTTGTGACTCGTCTCGAGTCACTGCGGTGGTGTGGCCTCAAATTGCGCACGCAAGGTATCAAGAGTGCGAAAGAGCAGAGGGAGCACTTCTTGACTCTGGGCAGAAGCTCGCTATGCAATGTTGACAAGCGTCAAGGAGGCAGGGCCGTCTGGAGCCATGGTAACCTGTTCTAACATCCGGTGGAGGTGCGCAATGGCAGGATGAACATCCTGGGAGATCTGGAGAGCAGTGTCGCCCCATGGTTTCAACCGTTTCCTGACGACATGCTTGGCGCGGCGAAGATTTGCAATCATGTCCATGACGGCTAGACGCTTTGCAAAGACACTAGAGGGAAAGGAAGCTCTGACCTGATCGAAAGCAGCTTTCGCCTGCCATAAGTCTTCCTGGATATGCTGAAGCATAAGACGGTACCAGACTGTTGTCCAGAGCTGTGTAGCTATTTTGACCAACTGCGTACCCTGAGTAAGCTGCTCCTAAATAATATTTGTTGCTTCTGTGACCAATGCAACCCACAGTGCCCGAACTTTCGAAGGTATTTCACACTCTTGTCGTGAAATTCTTGCAACACCGTTGTGTATAATCCTTGTAGTGCCTCGCGGGATAGCTACGCCAAATCTATTTTTATGTTCGTAGCGGTTGGAGCATGATCGTTAATTAGGACAGTGCGAGGGAGCGAAAAAATATGGCTTCCGTTGTTCGGTAATCTGGGACCGCAGAGAAGTTGCAACATATTCCTATATCTCATCGTTCCTTCCTGGCGTAGGACTAGTCGTGACCTGATTGCGACACTGTTGGTGGGGGACCATGATAATAGCGTACCCTCCTCTGTTGTATCAACCGAGGCCATCAGGCTAGGTCCCGCGGTCGTCCCCGCGGTGTGAAGGTCAGGAACTCCTGTTGCGCAGCTATGGTGCCTCTCCGTGCGGGATTCACAGTCAATTCCCTCTGGAGGGGGCCAGCGACCAATCATTTGATCAAACTCGGCATCCCCAGGCCCTCTCAATATGATGTCTGCGGGTGCTGAACGGATAGGGACCGAAGCATTTTGCGAGTTAGGGACTGCCATAGCAAGAAAAGGACAGGCATCCCAGAAAACATCAATGATCTCAATAAGCCAGTAGGCGGATAACAGGGGCATGGTGTAGAGACAATATGTAGCATGCTGTGAAGTTATCCTACTAACTACACACTATCCTGAGCTATCTAATAGCAGAGTAACCCGTACGTGAAACTTACCATCGATCGTTCGAAACAAAATTACCATAAATGGCCACATTGATGGCCTGCTGCCCATTTTGCGTGGCTGTAAGGTTCCTTTACTATAAAAGTGGGGTGGGATGATGGTCGTTATTTGTACCTGAGGACTCTCCCATAGATCGTCAGACCTTGGATGACGCCTGCGTGCTGTTCATGGACCCCGAATTAAGGCTAACGCCAAGTGTTTCGTAACATGGTTCAGGTACCAATCCAAAAATTTGGCCACCAAACTCCTTGATCGATGTGCTTTTCCCTTGGTCGGGATGTCCTTGTACAGCAGGGATTCATCAAGCATCCTCATGCCATCTTTCACCTGAAGTGTTCGCAAATTCTCCCAATTGCGCGTGGGTTGGTGTAGCTTTGTAGTCGAACACAAGCCTAGGTTATTGGTAACCAGGTGAGCCTGTTTGGGCGGGGTCCTATCGCACCCTTGAGTTTTGCATGTCGGAAAGTATCTGCATAGTTCCACTGACCTTGGGGCCCTTCTATCAGTTGGGGTCCCCAAGCACAGGATCATCCTACTCCGACACTTCTCCCAAGTGAGGAATACCGGCCCTTGCGTATCCCACCAACGCGCAGGTGCTCCACGCAGGGTTAGCGGCAGTGCCCCTAGCCTGCATTCCTTGGGAATTTTGGCTTCAAAAAACTTCATAATATTACCTACATAATCACGGTAGGGCAGGTCTCTTACCTTGGTAGAGATGCGGCGGAAATACCTGGTGATCCGAAGACATCGTAGCGCCGAAACCTCATGCAACCATCCTTGCTTGTTTTCTAGTTCCTCATCAGAGTTGTAAAAACATTCACTGTCCTTTTCCCAGAAGAGTACTCCTTCGACCGTGGGGTTAACCCGATCTTCGTCCCGCGCAGTCAATTTGTAAATGTGATCTATTTCCTCCTCCTCATAGGCTGGCTCTGTATACCGTGCACCTTCTGCTGGATCTAGTGGTACTATTACGCACGTACCGTTGTTCTCAAACATCATGTTGCGCTTTTCGAGATTGATGACACCCCCCATGTCTATAGCCCAGTCCAGTCCTAGGAGTGCAGGGTAGTGATCCGCATCTTCAAAAATTTCTATGACTTCAAAGTCAGCTAGGAATTTTACTCCTGTGATATCTACCATGACTTTTGGCAACCGTCCCAGTGGGATGATCTTCTGTTGATTCGCCATGCGCAACTGGATGGTGGACCATTCCAATTTAGGTTCTCCCATTCACTTCCATGTTTGATTTGGTAATACATTCGCATCTGACCCAAGATCGAGAATAACTTGATCCATCTCATAGTCGCCAATCTGCGTAGTCAACCGCATCTCTCTTCCGGTGTGTTTCTTATAGCTGTATAGTTTGTGTACATCCTTAGTCCCAAGAGTGGTATTGGACGCGGCTGCAAAGCTATGCAGTAATACTTGAAGGTTTTCTACAGCCTGTGGGTTACTTATAAGCTTCAGACATGCCTTCAGAAAGGGCTCAACCCCTTCCTTTATCTTGAGGTGCGTTGGCGGCTGCGCAGGGGCTATTAGTGGTTCCTGTTCTTTGAGGTTCACTACTTCCCGAGATGCAAGCTCCTCCTGTGCTCCCTGGGTGACCATCCCACTGCGTGTCATGAATTTTACACTTGGATCTACAGTCCTTAGCTTGGTTTTAACTCTTTGCACATTCTATGTAGGGGTGGGTTGTTTTTCCTACATCTTGGCTATTAAAATTGGGCAATCCTCCACCACGTGGTCCAGTTGCCTACAATAATTGCACGATGGCCTAGTGGGATTTGGGAATTCTCTAGCGAAGTGTCCTGTATCTCCACAGTTATAATAGATTAGCTTCCCACATCCTTGTCCTGCAATTCCCCCTCGACCTCCTCTGCCCCGGCTGGTGATCCTCCGAAGTGCGCGGAAGTTCTTGGAAACATAGGGTCTGATTGTACCCTATACAAGTTCTCACGATCTATCATCAAGTCATAAGTATGATAGTTCTACTCATCATGTCCCACCGACCGACAGAATCTACACCATTGTTGCTTCAGTTCTGGGAGATACGCACCTAGCCGAGGGCAACGGTTCATATCATGCAATCCTGCTGCACGACAGTCGTCACACCACAGCGAAGGTCCGCTTGAACCTGGTTGTGATAGGATGGGTTCCCCACTTGCTCCTGGGCATACCAGACTAGGTCCTCCCACCTACATTTAATCTGCCAATAGAGGGCACTGATCCTTCGTATGACCAGATACCCGACATCGTATGCACCATAGATCTATGCGGCCGTCCTTTCCTCACTCCCTTCGTAGGTTCTGTATTTCCATATGCATAGCCCCAAGCTATTCCTAAATTTTCTGTACCCGTACCAACATATCCTCTCTGGGTGTAGCTTCCAGTTTCATAGCGACTTCCACAGATTTCTCCTACGACTCAAAGGTTTGGTGACTCATTGGCGTGCGCAGATGAGGTAAGAACATAGCGATGAACCATTTCGTATGTTGTCTACCATCATACTCGAATCCTCCTTCCCTAATTGATCTCTTCAATCACTGATTAGCCTCCCACACTGACTCAGCCACACCTTGTTTGAAGTCCTTTACTTCCGCTACCAGCTGAGAGTAATATTTTGGCTTTCGGAACTGTTGCTTCAGAGCATTTTTGATATCTTGAATAGACGCACTCCCATTCTGGGCAATGTATCTCATATACCAATCCATTGCCCTATCCTTGAACGCCAAGGATAGCTGCGCCCTCTACACCGTAACGGTTGCCACATTCTGCGCAGTCCAGACAGAGTCTGCAACAAACCAAATTCGATCCATATCTTCATCCCCTACCCCCTTGAAGGTAGGTAGTCTCAGGTGCGCAGCCATATCGTTGTTCAGCGGGGTCGGTGGTATGGGCAAGTTCTTACCTTTGTGTGGCCTGGGTGGCGATGTAGCCGAGGGATCCTGCGTAGCTGGTTCTTGCAACAGATTATAGGTGGATCTCCCCCCGTCAAGGTTGGTCCGATAGTATTTACCACTGCGCGTCATACTCTTGTCTAGATACGAGGTCATTCAGTTGGTATGAATACACAGAATGCTCTTTTCACATAGTAATATCTTAATCAGTAATGGTAAGGTCCTCAGAAATTTACCCCGGAACCCTTTAAAGAATCGTTGTTTAGCCTCAGAGTATGAGACAAACTGATCAATGGAAAATTCTGTCACAAATCCTCCTAGCACACTGTCTACCCAGTGATCTACTGTGCGCGTGATAGTATTATCAGTCTTTTCTAGCTGCTGGATCAGCTCTGGGGTCTGCTGAGTGATTCGTTCATCCTTCTAGCACTTCTGGAATTCTACAAGTCTGGCCAACCACTCTTGAAGCTCAATCACAAATGTCACAAAGAATATTTCGTAGCTATCGGTAAGAATGTACCTATTTTTCCACCTTTCCGTCATTAACTTTTCACTGGATTCTCTTTTACCGCGAATTCCTGGATCTGCCTTTCAAACAAGTCTTGATTTCCTTTCTTTCAGGCTTCCAGTATTCTCTTGTCATTACTCGATTCCTTTCTCAAAATTCTCCAGGTCCCAAAAACGAAACCATTTGTTGGCTCGAGGGGTCCTGACCCAGGTTCGGAGCTCAAGGTTTGCCAACAAACCCCTATACTACTGGCCCTTTCGGCAATGACCTACTTGTGTAGGTAAAAGTATCACCTGAAGTAGTATGGGTGGGTGCTGGAACCAGGTTTCCGCACCCTGAGAAAGGATAGGTAAGGCAAGCAGAGATGAGTTTGGCCCTGTGATACCCAGATCTCCTTATTCTTCACAGGGCCAAGTGGGTCTCTATTCGAATCCACATGTGCTAGATCTATAATGAGATGCTTTTATGACAGTAGCACAACATTGCATAAACAGAACAGAACATATTTAGATACAGAAAAAAAACTTACACAGATCTTCGCAGCTTAAATACAGAAAATGTATGATGTAGTAATTACCAATGATTCACACAAAGATTACTCACAGATTCAGTTCTCTATCAAACTTTCTTATTCATCAATTCATAAATTCCTTCTTACAATTCTCTTCCCAGCTTGCGCACACAGTAGCAGGTTCCGCACACAGCTGGACTTGGATATTCATGCACACAGCCAGCAGGAGTCCTTTCCCCAAAACCCAAACAGATAACTTAAACCAAAATTCGCATCAATAGTTCTTCAAATCTCTACCTTACAATACAAAATGTTCCTCTATTTATAATAATCTAGCCTAGACTTTCCTATGGTCCGAAAACCATGGTTTTCGGACCTCTGGTTTACCCTTTTACCCATTACAATGCTTTCGGGGCTTTGACCCACCCCAAAACCCCCGCGCTAGATTAAATATAATCAAAAGTATTAAAAATGGACCAGTTTCGCAGCTCGTAGGAGACCCTGTTCCAACATGATTCTTTTTCTCTCTTTTCCCCCACCATTTCTGGCAAGTACCTCTTTATTTTTGACAATCTTAAGGAGGATAACATTTGCTTGTAATATAAGCTCATCCTTCGGATGAGTACAACGTAGTATTAAAATTGAACCCTAAGAAGGATTGGTTTGTTCCTGTTTATAATTTACAGGTCCATTACTGTTAAGTTTTAACGAGTCCAGTATAGGTGAAACCTGGTGTTTTTCAGTTTTAGGGAGTCAGAAGAAAAACTTAAGAAAAATCCATGGGTGTACATTTTCGTAAATTTAGTCTCTCAAGCCCGAAAAAGGATAAAATAATGCAGGAGAGAACTCTATTGACCATGATTAGTCAACATGTACTTTTTTCGTAAATAGTCCATTTCAGTCCAGAAAAGGGGTAAAATTATACTGAAGGGATGACTGTTCATTTCCTTTAACAAGTTCGAAAAGTCAAGTACTCGATTATATTTTCATATTTAAAGGCTCTGAAAAAGGGCTTAAAAGAGAACTCTATGGTTTTGTTTTTTTTGTAAGTTTTAACGAGTTCGAAAAAGGAATAAAACTGTACTCATAGTTTTCGCTTTTTCATAAGTTTTAACGAGTTCAAAAAAGTGATAAAAATGTACTCATATGGCGTCGCTTTTTAGCAAGTTTTTAACGAGTTTGAAAAAGTGACAAAAAGCATACTCATTGCCAAAATGATTATTTCACCCGAAAATCCTATATTATGCACAAAAACCCAAAACATTAAACATACCTGTTTTAGATAGGTAAAAATTATTTGAAAAACCACTTTTCAAAGTGAAAAATAAATAAAATATTATTTTATTTATCAAAAAAAACTTATAAAAAGGATTTAAACCAATTTGTTTTTAGCATTTTCATCCAGAGTGAAAGTTGAGAGATTTTGGTAGAAAAAGTTCCGAAGGAGATATCAGAAAAACCGACCGTTCGAATCCAAAACGGCCGACTCCAAGTAATCCACAACTCATTTCTCTTCATTTTTGTTTGTTTACATTCTCTTTTTAGGCTTTAAAATCATTTTTTGAGAGAAAAATAAGTTCAAAAAATCTCCATTAGGGTACCGCAGGTAATACATACGATACCTGTGGAGCCCAATAATTTTTCCAAAAGAAAATTATCGGACTCCCGCACTTTTTGTGTATAACGCGTCCGGTAGCTCACACTGTTTTAGTGCAAAAAGTGTGGAGGCGCAGTGAGCAAAATTAAAAAGTTAATTTCTCTTAAATTAAGCCAAATTTTTCCATTTTGATTGTGTCTAATCTTTTAATGTGTCCATTGCAGGGTATCCACAATGCTAGAATGGAGAGAACGTGAGCATGAAGCCATAGATGAGGCAGCCATTGGAATTTTACCCACACGGTGTGTATTAAGAAATTGTGGATTATAAAAATATTGAGTAATGCAGGGCATGAGAGCTCAAGTATAGTTATTGACATGGCTAGTGAACAGATGGGATGTTCAAGAACAATGTTTCATTATCGGTGATCACCGGCTCAAACTTGAGCTAGAGGAAATTTACTTCCTTATAGGTTTACCCAAAAGAGGAGAACCCATTTCCTTGTTTGGGGCTAGGCAAGGTGGCCAGCCTATAGCTAGTTACCAACAAGAATTTTGTAATGAAGAGGTTGATCCAAAAGACAACCGCATTGATATAAAAACCGTTATCAGACTTGAACTTAAATTGGTTGCATTCACAATAACCAAATTGTGTGGGAGTGCAGCTCCACACGTGGCTACTAAAGCCCAAATGCAGACAGCGGTTGAATGCTACAGAGGCACCATATTCAACGGGTGTGAAGGAGTATTGGATAATGTAAAAGGCCAATTGACTAGAGCTAAGAACACAAAGTTGAAAAACTTTGGATATGGAGCTATCATAGTTTTTTTTTCTCTGGAGAGGATTCCATCTCTTCCCCCCCAACTTATCTCGGTTGATGCCGATGCAGTCAGAGAGCCTCATATGGTCCACTGGGTGCAAGTGATGGCCCATCATAGTGAGGGTTTTGAGATAGTTCGATTTACACCTGCATACTTTCATTGGCTACAGAACCAGATTTTCGCCATTAAGGATTTTTTGTATGTAGGGATAGATTTCCGTGGTGATCCTGATATGCCTCTTCCTCCTGGAGCCCAATGGGACAAGTCAGGTAAATAAATTATTTTGATGTGTTTCTAACTCTAATTTTTTTGTTTTTTAAATCATCCAATATTGATTACAAAATTTTCAAATGCAGATGTTGGTCCGCAAAGACCAGCCAATCTCTGCCCCTTCGAGAGGAAGCGAATAGATCCTATCGCACCACCAGAGAATCAGGCAGCAGAGATTCTCACTGATTTAGAGCATAACCTGGAGAGGTTGACCAGATACATACCAGAGACTAGTATGGATGATATTCCTCTACGCCTCCAGAGGCATGTTGCTGGCGTTCCTGGCTAGTTTCGGAGATATCTGCGTAGAGTGGCCTGAGCGATAATGTATTATCATGATCATCACCACAGATAGTGGATGATCATTGCAGATCATTGTATTTTGAATTTTTGTATCAGTACCTTTCGGATCATAAGGTGTTTTAAACCTATGGTCCTAGATGATGTAATATTTTTTGAACACATACTCTATCTATGATATGACTACTTTCGACAGTTTATCTTGTTCAACACTTATCGAATGTTTTTTTTTAATTTACTATTTTAATGTCGCAAATGTCTATTTATAAAATTATTAGCTAATGCATTAGCTAATGTATTTAAGTTTCTCGGAATGTGTTGATATTCAATATAATCAAACTGCCTTTCTAAGAGACGAACCTTCAAGAATAATCTCAGTAACAATGGATTTTTAATTGTGTATACTCTGTTTAAGTGCAATACAATGAGTTCTGAATCTAACCTTATGATCAAATGCCGAATGCCAAATGAAATGGCATCGGATAATAACTCAATCACTGCGCTATATTCTACAACATTATTCGTTGTTTTACCAAGGCTTACCCCATGCATAGAAACTAACTCATCGGTAGGTGAATAGATAACCCAGGCTGCGGAAGAGATACTCCATGTATTACGACAGGAACCATCAAAAAAACCAATGTAGGCTTGAAGGGACGTCCACATCTGCATTATCAAGAGTAATCAAGATAAGCAGGGATAGTAGTCAACGCAAACTTAAAATAAACACACTCACCTAATCTAAAGTAGCTAATCTAAAAAAAATAACTAATCTACAGGTGAGATCTTCACACAAAATCAAGCATAATATCTCTTCAGATAAAGTCCATTTTTGGGTTTATCTAAAGAGACCCCGTCATAATCAATCAATTCATAAGCCCCTTTTGCAAGCACTTGCTTGACAATATAAGGACTGTGCCACATGGGGTCAAATTTCTCAGCTCCTAGTTTATCATTAGCTTGGTCATACACCAATACTAGGTCACCCTCTGAAAAAACATGAGGTGTAACACTTTGATCGTACTGAACTTTAACGCGTTTTTTATGAGCTTCGGCTGCCAATGCAGCGGTGCGCCGAGTCTCATCTAATTGTGCCAGATACAAAAAGCATTTTTCCTCCTCAAAGGTAGCTGGTAGTAACTCTATGGCTAATTGGAGTGATGATATTTCACATTCAATCGGTAACACAGCTTCTAAATCGTAGACCAGTTGAAAAGGAGTGAAACCTGTTGCGGTTTTTGCTGAGGTTCGGTATGCCCAAAGTGTTGATAAAAGCATAGTATGCTAATTCAATTTATGAACTGTGATTATCCTTTCAATCATAGTGGTTAAAAATTTGTTGATGGCTTCAACCTGGCCATTAGCCTGCGGGTAATATGGAGTAGAACTATCATGGCGCAGGCCAAGTTGGTCAGAAACTTCGATCATCATAATGTTTCGAAAATGGCTTCCATGATCAGTAATGATATCTTAGGGTACACCAAATCGAGCAATCATGTGATTGAATAAAAAATTAGCTGCAATTTTTCCGTCTGCCGCAAATGTAGGCATCGCCTCGGCCCATTTGGTAAAATAATCTACTGCGAGAATAATATACCCATGCCCCCCAGCTAAGTGAGGGTTACATGTAATGAAATCAATGCCCCATTTTTCAAAAGGACCGATAGCAATTATAGGGTGAAGAGGAGCTGGTGGTGCACGCATATTTCAATAAAAAATCTAACAATTGTGGCATTTTCGGATCGCAAGAATACAATCTTTAAATAACAAAGGCCAAAAATAACCAGGGCGCAATATATTTTGGGTTGTGGCATACTCAGACATATGAATGCCACACGCTCTAGAATGACAGTCATTTAAAACTCGTTCAGCCTCTTCATGAGTTAGACATCGTCGAAATACAGAATCTGCATCGCGACGATAAAGCGTGTCTCCGACAATATTATATTGCTAAGACTGGCAACGAATCTTTCGTCGCTATGAACGTGAAATTTCAGGCCAAAAAGTTTGGGTTTGGAGATACATGATTATATCTCCATACCAAGGATCTAAAGTACTGATAATAAACACATATTCATCAGCAATCGGATGTTCTACCACAGTTTCTGTCTCAGTAATCGGGAAGTCACACATCATTTCGGTAAACACTAGTGATTTCTTTGATTTGGATTTTTCAAATTATAAATAAAACTCCTGAAGGATAACTATCCATTTAGAGTACTTGCCCCCGAGAAATTGCTTAGTCAGAATATACATCATCGGGTTGCAATTAGAAATCACCGTTTTTTTTCGTAACAAAATGTAATGACGAAATCGTTGGACAGCTTGAACTGCTTCCAAGACCAATTTCTCCACATGCGAGTATTTAATATCTGTCAGATCGAGATTCCAATTAAGACATTAAATCACATGTTCATTTTGGAATTCATCTTCTTGAACTAACTCCATTCCAAAAGTAGAATAGGAGGCTGCTAAGTATAAAAAGTAATCTTGGTTGAAATTTGGGGGATGCAATAACGGTGCATGGGTCAATGCATTATTTAGAGCATCAAAATATCGATCAGTGATATCATCCCAAATGAAAGGAAAATTTTGTTTCAGAAGCCTGGTGAAACCTTTGGTTAACTCAGCATAGTTCTGGATGAATCTACGCAGAAAGTTTGCTTTCCCTTGCAAACTTTGGAGTTGGCGAAGTGTGGAAGGAGGAGGTAAATTGATGATAGCCTCAACCTTTGACGGGTCTGTTATCACTCAGATTTTCCTTGAAGTTGTGGAAAAGGAAAGTAAATCTGAGTTAACCACAAACCAACCTTCAGATACAGAATCTAACCAATCTGTATCCAGAGAGGGCTCTCTCTTTAAAATTTAGCTTTGTTCTTAGAAAATATTAGGCTAGTTATAAGTCCAAGAGTTTTGTTTGAATTTAAATGGTGGAATCCGCCAACTAAGGGCACGATTGAGTATTTCAGGCCATTGGGCTACGGAGTCGAAAGGATGGCTTTACTGGATTAAGTTTTTACACAAAAGATGGCTTTGCAGGGCAAGATAGCCAAACAGAGAACAATTTTAGATATTAAAGTGAATGGAATGGATTTTGAAGGGATGAAAGGAAATTAAGAATCTTTCAACATGTTAAAAGAAAGAAAGTGAATGATTACAAATAAAGAGCAGTTAAGAATTCTTTACTATAGTAATCAAAATGTTTAAACCAGCGAAACAAGAGCAATTAAGAATTCGTTGCTTATAACTAGTTTAGAAGAAAACATTTAGAATAATCACAATTGAAATCAGAGTACACTTAAGTAAGTTCTGATTTATTCTTTTATGTCAATTATTCAGAAATGGAACACAGTGATATTATAAACAGATATAAAACTTAAAACATAGGATAGAAATGACTTATTGAACTGTAGTATGACACATGAATCCTGCAAAAAGTCTTGAGCTTCAATTCATCATCCAGCAAGCCACAAAGAAATTTCTCCAAAGCACTTTTATTCCAAAAACTCAATGTTACAGCAAAGTAGAAGAATCCACCCAAAATACTTCCAAGAGTGAAGTATTTATACAAATTCTAAACTGAAATATCTTGAAAAAATATCAAGATTAGTTCACAAATCTCTCCAACTATTTTACATAAATAGAACTTAAGTAAAGGACACTCAAACTAATGCATATATTTGGCACTATTTCATATGGATAGGTGATGACAAAGAGGAGAATTTGAATTTGATCCAACTCTTAGTTGATGATGAGGCATCCAAGTCACTAACTGCTTCCTTTCTTTGTGCAATTCTGCTCCAACAATTCTGCAAATTTGGGGTCCAATGAGACCTTTTTATTTCTCAATCCGTAATAGATATGTAAACATTGAAGGAGGTTATTGTAGATTAATATGTTGATGAGATAAACCTCTTTCATTTTCCCCAAATACCTCTCCAGCTGTGCACAAAAGGCTCTGCAAAAATATGTGTAAAACAGAGTTTTACAGAGTCTGAAAAATAACCTGTAAAGATGTGCATGTATCTCTCATTCTGAACTCACTGTGCAAAAAGTGAGATAGGTTTTTATAGATATGTCTCTTAGGAACAAAAACCTCATTAATTTTTGTATGATGTAATTTTTATTTACCACAATCTTCTCTGAAAAATGATGACTTAACTGGTATTTTCTGCAAAAAGTGCTTTCCATCATTGTTTAATATTTCCAAAACCATAATAGCTGTTAGAAAAGTGAGAGAGGTTGTGGTAGATGGTCCTCTTAAGAACATAAACCTCCTTCAGTTTTTAAAAATGCATCTTGGATTGATCACAATAGTTTCTGCAAAACAATGACTAAAACATTAAATTTCTGCAAAAATGTTCCTTCTTGTTGTGTTTTTCATCTTTTCACTTTTTTGTTCTTTTAACTATTTTACTTTCACTTTAGATAAAATTCAATGTTGGTGAAATTATTTTCATCTCTTTTTACCATTTTACTGCCTCTGTAATTACTTTTACTGTTTTACCTTTGACTGCTCTGTAACTTCATTTTAACTTTCACTCTGACTTTTACCTGATACACTTTAACCATTGATACTCTTTAACTATTCTTTACTGTGTCCTTTTACCTTCAATGTGTAGTTTAGGTTTTTACTGTCTGTTTCAACAGTAAATTGTTTAATATCCTGTTTCCTTTGCTTGTATTTCAACTGTATGTTTTATCTTCCATCTCTGTTTGAATAGATTTGATAACACTCTTAGAGTAAACAAGTCTTATGACTAGTATTAAGACTGTTTATCCAAGGATGTGGTCTTTTGATCACCTGTAAAACAAAACAAATTTTTAAGAAAGCATTGGTTTGCAAGGGAGGTCGAAAAGGTTTCATTTGATTTTGAGAGGTCTGTGGAGTGAATCTAGAATGATTTTTGGGAGGTAAACCATGCTCGAATTGGTTAACAGAGGCTTCAGGTAGCGTAGCTGGGTTACAAAGGGTTTTACTGCATGGGAGTCTGGTTGTTCACTGTGCACGATATAATAAAAAAACGTAAGTTCTTTTCGTTTTATTTACAAATTCAAAGGGTGGCGGGTTTTAATTAATGACGTCAGCATGTACGACAGATGAGTCACGGGGGGGGGGGGGGCGGAGGTGGTAAGCGGTTTATTCCGCACCACTTTTGATGGAAGGCGGTTTTGGGCGAAGAGGCAGCGAATCCAGAGAACAGTCGACGCATGGCCATCGTACTGTTTGGAAACCGCTGTCATTTCGCGCGTTAACTTTTGGATCGGAGATGGCCAGCGAAATTGACAAGAGCCGTTGATCTTGGAGCGGGCGATCGCACGGTGGACAGGACAGGGAGTTGATAAGGTTTTAATGGCGCGGGTCTGATGTGTTTATTTATCAATTAATTTCTTCGAGAATGTTTTGATTGGTGGGTTGTTTTTGTTTTAAACACGTAAAACATGTTTAAAAGTTTTTCCATATATTTTTTATTATACAGTAATTAAATCAATGCGATTTATTTACCATAGGGGGGCGGAAATAATATTTAAAGTTATATTTTAGCCAAAAGGGGTATAATGTGGGTTTTTGATTTGAATAAGTGGGAATAAAATATTTTTGGCTAAAATAGTTATAATACATGGGTTTTGGGGATATTATTATAAAAGGAATTATATATAATAGGATAAGATCATTTTTTATGGGAGTTAATACATAAGTTAGAGTTAATATGACAAGGGGACATGGTGAACTCAAAATTCTTTAATATAACCAAGAAAGTGAAGATTTTTAAAGCAAATTGCATTATACTAACTTCATCACTTAAACTTAGAATAAAAAGTGATTTTGAGTGCTTTTCATGAAATATTGAAGGATTTTCCTAAGTAAAATGGGATTTTACTTAGGAAAATATTTTGAGAGGTGAATGAATGTGATAATGGATAACTTCAAGTACTTAGGTCTTTTCAATTATTGGGCCGAGGGTCCGGTCCCTCCAAAATTCAAGGAAATGCCTTGAGCCCCTTTAATTTTCAAATACCTTAGCACTTAGGGGAAATTAGTGAAATCTTTAGGGAAAATGAGAGGGGAAATTAATAATTTTGACTTTGCTCTGCTGTGAACTTTTTCCAATGTAGTATCTGCCTTTTCACTTGTGATGAAAGTAAAATTGAACACATTTAGAACCATCATTCATCACAGGTAATTCTGCAACAACATCTACCTACCCTACCTACTTTACTCTACCATTTTTTCTTCTTTATTAGGGTGCACTTAGACTGGCAAACCCTTATCACATTTTTCTTTTACATATGGAAATCTATTTAGTTCTAACCTTATTACATCCAAGGGCTCAGATTAAACTGTTGAGCTCCTTTTATTCACTCTACCTATCTACTTATCTGCCAAGATTAAATAGTTTGGTCAGATTTTATTCTCTATTTCTAAAACAGGAAATTGAAAGATGAATGAGTCAAGTTTAAACAATTTGACTCTTCATAAATTGTGGCAAAAGTTTAACAAGCTGCACAGAATTGCTTATTACAGAAAATGAAATAGTAGTGGCATTTAGACTTGCACACTTTCCTGGTCTATTTTTGTTTGGGGTTCATTTCTTTCACTTTTTTGACCATTTTATTCTTTTTACCCTTTGATTTTTCTTTTAGGGTATACCCTCTTCACATTTTTTTAAATTTCTTGATTTTTTGAAAATATGGAAACCTTTGCAACAAGAAAAAGGTTTGAACATATTGCATAGCTCATCAAATCAATCATGAAATATGACACCTATTGGTATAGGAGTCTAATAGGGTCAACACGGATGCCTTGTTTAGAAACGAAAAATCCCAGTAACCTACTAGATTGTTCACAGAAAACATACTTGTGTGGATTCAAGCGAATCTTATAATACCTACATCTCATAAAAATATCTTGTAAATGAGTTGGATGATCTTCTCTGCGTAATGAATGAGTAGGTAGATCATCGATATAAGGTTGCACAATGTGTTTAATGTCATGAAAAGCATAGGACATAGCCCTTTGAAAATTTTCCCTAGCATTCTCTAATCCAAAAGGTAATTTACAATAAGCAAATGTTCCCCATGGACAAATGAAAGTTGTTTTTGGTTGATCGGCAGGGAGTATGTTTATTTGATTGTATCCAGAAAATCCATCCATAAATTAATATATTTCATTTCCAACACATCGTCAATGATTTGGTCGATATATGGGGTCGGATAATTGTCTTTAGGACAAGCTTTGTTAATATCCCTATAGTCGACACATACTCGTATTGTTCCTTATTTTTTAGTAACAGGAACAATGTTAGATACCCAAGCCGTTAACGGGATAGGATAAATAAAACCTGCTTTCAGTAATTTCTCAACTTTAGCTTTGATAGCGGCAGCCTTTCGCAGATGTATCGGACGTAATTTTTGGCTGATCAGTTTAGCATCCGGGTAAGTTTTGATTTCATGAACGAAAATTTTGGGATCGATTCCTGGCATTTATTCATATGACTAGGCAAATATGTCACAAAATTCTTGAAATAGGGCTTTATATGTAGCAATTTCATCTGATGTACAAGAGGCACATATATGAATGTTTTCAATAATTCTTGGTTTCACTGATATGTGAATAGGAATCGTAGAAGAAATTTTTCCTAAATTCACTTCAGAATCTGAATTTGTGATCGATATCAGATTCTGGGGTTCCTCGACATAATAAATTGTAAAAATAGATGAAAAATTATTTTTGAATCTATCAAGCTCAGGTAAAAATGATGACCTATGATGGAGATCATCCCATGGTAAATCATATATGGACAGGAATTCACAAATGCTTTCGTCAGTATAAAACACTTGTTTAAAAGGATCCAGAATTGATGTTATAGCTGAGTGAAAATTATTCTTCATTGACCACATTCATTGGGTCATAATCAGTTGATGGTAAATGGGAAAATGATTGTACTTCTTGATATGCTAATTCAAAAGGACTCAAAGGCATGGTGCCATCAAACGAATCCAATTCTAATTCTGAAGGCACTATCCAAGGATCATCAAATGGAATAGTGCTTGATGTAATAATATTGATATTAGAGATAGTACGTAGTACGTTAGGTGGAGGCATAGAAAAATTTCCCATCAAAGCAAAATATTTAATTAAACCTACTCCTACATCCTCATAAGGGATACTCATTTTTCCAACGTGTTGAATACTATCCGTAGAAGCTGGGTCAGACGAATAATATGAGAGCTAATCGACTTTCACAATCTTTCCTTGATGAGGAAACATGATTAATTGAAAGACATAAGACATGATAACAGTCACAGCATAAGACCAACTTCGACCCAGAAGAAGGTTGTAATCTAGAGGGGCATCAACCACTTCCACGTCTAAACTAACAGTTTTTTCTTCGACCTCTATAGGTAGATCCTGCAAAATTCTGAATGGGTGGAATCCTCTTCCGTCAAAAGCTTTGAGGATTTTCCGTGATTGGTTAAGTGTCGGAGAACCAAGTGATTTCAAATATTTTAATGACATAATACACGTAGAAGCTCCTTCATCAATAATAGTATGAAAGCAACGTTTGTTTTTTACTAGTACTGGGATCTGAAAAGAATTTTGATGAGGGAGTTGCGGCGTAAAATTTTCTAAATCGAAGACTATAAGGTTCGAATCTTCAAGATATACTGCTCCAATTGCTGATAAGAGTAAATTTATTTGTGTTGGGCATGATTGCAGCACTTCCAAAGCTGACATTGCTGAAGGAGATATTGCTAAATCCTCGACAATGTTGTAATTCTGAGTAGCTCTCGCATGTGGATTGAAAGTTGATTTACGAAGCATTAAGGGAATTTTGAGGTCTAAAATGGGCCTCCTAAAAAAATGTACAGCCAAAATAAACTTTATAAGAACCAATAGGATTCAAGGTGATGATGTCAACCATGGGGGATGATTCACCATTTTTTAAGTAAAAGGGTAAAAATATTAAAAAATAATAAAATAATATAACTATTTTTTCACCTCGTATTTTCAACTTATGTCCCAAATTTTTTACTTAAATTTCGAGCAGGAGTACTCATTGAATGAAAAATTTAATTCCTCGTCCAAGGAGTACCCTTGTTGCATACTTTCGATGGACCCTGCTATGCAAAAAATGAGAAATACATGAAAAAATGTGATTGCAAACACGTTTTCATGTATTTCTCATTTTTCGTGTAGCAGACTCCATCAAACGTATGCAACATGGGTAATCCTTGGATGAGGAATTAAAATTTTCATCCAACGAGTACTCCTATTCGAAATTTGAGTAAAAACTTTGGGAGATAAGTTGAAAATACGAGTTGAAAAAATAGTTGTTTCTTTTTTCCCTCTAAAATTTGATGATGTCATCAAATCTTACTTTATTATTTCCACTATTATTTTATAATTTCCTTAGGAGGCCCATTTTAGACCTCAAAATTCCCCTAATATACACCTTTAGGAGGTGGTTTGATTACTAAATCAGGATTCGGTTTCTCGATGTGAAGCGGATCGTAAACCGAAGGAGATGTAGCTGGTGCAGAATTATAATTTTCTACTTCTTTACCAGTGATGGGATTTTTACTACCATAATCTTGCGATCGAGTCGCAACCATTACTTGAGACATCATCAAAATATCTTATGATGTATTAAAAGAAGACCCTATCATTTTACTATCTTGAACCGAAAATGGATCTTTCAAGACAGCCGGAGTGGGTGAACCTTTGACGAACTTGGATACCTCAACCCTATGTGGAAATTCCTTAGTGAAATGATCCTCGTCAAGGATAATGAGGTTTCCGTTTATCATCAGTTGATTCAGTTTTATCACTTTTTTCTTTAGGAGATGAAGTTTGTTTATTCTTTTTTGTCCCTTTCTTCTTGTTTCCGGATTTCGACTTTGTAGTAGATGAATCTACAATATGAATATCGGTGGTAGTTTCCAAGGAAGATTCTCATTTTGGTGAATCGGGTAAAGTTATAATAGGAGAATTAACCTTTGAAGATTTCTTCTTAATCTTAGTTATACTAACTGAACTAATTACACCATCAGCGGCATGAGACCCTGAGGGAGTTGTTGTTATCTGACCGGGACGCGGTAAATCAGGAATATTCTCATACAAAGTACCGAACTGGGTATATACCAAGTCTAGATACTGAGCTTGAGCAATAACTTGTTCTTCGGTGACAACTCCTGCTTTGGCTACATCTTCAGTGATTTTTGGTAACAATGATTTAACAAACCATTCTGCCAATATTTGATCCGGGATAAAAACTTTTACCAAACGTCTTCTACGTCTCCATTCATGTATATGATCTGATATGTATGTAGACGTAGATTGTTTTAGTGAAGTTAATAATTCCGTGCCGTTGTCGTATCTGACTGGAAACTGAAAATGAGTTAAGAAGGCATTTTCTAAGGCGTTGCAATTGTTAAACATTAAATTATCCAACAGATACATGAACAACTTAATGAGAAAATAGAATCCATTTGTATTAACTTAGAATAAAAGAAGAAAACTTACAATCGTGACGCCTTGATGTTCGTACAGGTTCTTCCGAGGTCCCGAATAGTCGTTTCCCTCAGTTTGAAAAGACTCCGACTCTCTTTATCAGCATAAAGCCATGGTCATGAGTTCGTAATCTCTCTCATGCCAATGGTGCAGAATATGGAGAGTATGTTCACTCAAAAATTCCTCTCAAAACTATTTAGTTCTAAGTACTCTCTCCAAAGCAAGAAGTAAGCACTTAGTACAAAATACCATCCATAATCTACCCTTGAGACTGAAGCTTGGCCTCAATTTATAGCGGAAGGGAGGTAGTTTCAGCTCAAAAAAGGGAGGGATAAAACCCTCTCATCATGGGATTTTAGCTCCAAAAACCAAGGGATTAATCCATTCATGAAGGGATAATGGTTCATGAATGGAAGGGGCAAAGCTCGACCAGATAATGCTTCTAGAAAGCTCCAGATGGGAGAATATTCGACCAGCTAGGCTTCTAGAACTTACTTTTTTTTCTTTTTTTACCTTTTACGGGGGTCCACAGTTTTAATGAGCTTTACGTGCGGGATGTACTGCAGTTGTTATAGAAGATAGTATTTGTTGAGGAGGTAAATCCCCTCTGCGGACAGAGGCGATCCCTACTAGCCCAGCAGGGGTCTAGCAACAAACAAACAATGCTATGACGCAAGCTCCTAGTTACGAAATAAAAGACTTGGGATAAGAGCCTACCTGGATTCCAACGCTAGATCTGAAGAAGAAGATGCCCCCGTCCTTCAGCCCTGGCAGATCACAATTCTTCCACGATCTCCGTGGACGAACACCTGCACACAGAAGAGACGAACAGATACATGCATAGGAACCAGCATACGTAACTAAATATCGGTCTGAAAAGATATTACTCGCATTAACATGATTGCAAAAGGAGTGGAACCATAATCATAGTCATCTATTAAAGTGATAAACGAATAGAAGTTACAACCGAGTTCTGACGTCGCAGCCTCCTTCGTACGGGTCCCCGATTGTCCACGTCTCGCAAAGCTTGCCAAGGAAAGGGAAACCTCTCCAGAGTCTTGTAACAATGGTCTCCTTGCTTAATGGGCCTTAAGGGAAAGAAGGGATTCTTTACAGCACAAAGGCACTTGGGAATAAGGAGATGCAAAGCTTCAGCACTTCAAGACTAGCTTGCCATGGATCTGAGCAAGCTTTTATAGATGGGGAAGGAGGGAGTTGGGATCCCTATTATTATGGGATTGGCCCTATCAACGAGGAAGGTTCCATAGAAGGTGGCAAAACTACTTCCCTTCCATAGAACTCCCGTGGCCAAACCTCCCAACTCAAGATAGGCAGTGGTTGTGAGTTTGTTTGAACTCAACTTCCGCCATCCATATATAAAAAACAATCCCTAAAATGGGTGGCGCGATTGCTGCTCTATGACAGAGCGCCAAGTGGCGCGACCTCTTTACAGGATTTCCCTGAGTGGCGCGAGTACTGAACTGTCTACCCGCGCCAATGCAAAAAGAGCTATTTTTCATGGATTTTGCAAGGAGATGTCTCAAGGGGAAATGAAGCTCATACTCAGAGGGATGCAATGATGATGTTTTCAGTGCATGACAGTGTTCACAGGTCACATTATGGGTCCTCCATTGTGCGGGACGGGGAATGGTAGGGACGGTGACAAATTGCTGTGTAACAGTATTGGATACACGGGTTTCCTGAAACACAGTCGCGTATATACGTGAGTTCATGCATAGAAAACCATGTATGTCTGATTGCTGACATTTTTCTGTTTGGAGTCAGCTCTCTTCAGCACAACTGCAGTGCTGTTTGGTATCTCTGATATTTTTTGGCATCTCTGGTATCTCTGGTGGTGTTCCAGTTCTTATAACATTGTTTCGATCTCTGATGTTTTGATAAAGATGCCTTGATGATTTGTTGGTGAAAGTGTTCAGGATGCACAAACTAAGGGGGAGCCTTAGTCATATGGAAAGGATGCTTGGATGCACAGATTCAGGGGGAGCATTAGCTTTGCTGAGTATAATGCATTGTTGGCATTATGATGGTTCTGAAATATGTTCTCTTTCTTGAGAACTTTCTGGTGTTGGTCATAAATGGTCATATTTGTAATTTGATGAAAAGGTCTTGTTGAGACCCATGATGTAAAATTGTAATATTCAGTCATGTAAGGACTTGTCAAATTTGTAAACCCACTTGGTTGGGTAGCTGAGTTGAATTGTGTAAACCCACTTGGTAGGGTACTTGAGTCTTATATGTAAATCCACTTGGATGAATCTTTGATGTAAGTATGAGTCATTGGTGATAGGAATGTCATAGAGTCATGTACTTCATTGCAAAATATGTTTGAAGATTCAGCATGAACTCAGGGGGAGCTTGGTCACTTCAGTATACATCAGATCTGCAGAACGCTTCTTCTACATGAGGAGAAAAGGGGAGAGTGTGTTGGTTTTGATCCGCCCTTTGCCCTTGATGTCAAAGGGGGAGAGTGACATGGTGTTTGAATGAAGAGAAAGAATGGTGTCAAAAATGGGGAATGTGACATGGTGTCATTGTATTCTTAATGTACCTATCTGTTGTGGTAACCCTGTTGTGGTAACCAAACACCATCGTGGTTGCCATCAAGTCCAAAGGGGGAGATTGTTGGCAATATGATGCAGAGTGTTGTCCTTGATGGCAACCCACTGAATGAAGATGAAGACATGCGACTATTGACATGTGCTGTCCTTGATGCGAACCACCTGATGAATTTATTCTTGACCTGATGGACTTGGTAAACGATGTAAATCTGATATGAAATGATGTTTGTTAGCAATATGATGCTGAGTGTTGTCCTTGAATGGCAACCCACTTGATGAAGTTGTGCTTGATAGAATATGTTCTTGATGAAGTAAATCTGATGTATCTACAGTGAGTACAGAAGGCAATGAAGAAAGGAATTTCAGCATGTGCTAAATCTTGATGAAAAGAGTATGTCTCTAGGAATACGCGGATTTGCCTAAGGGAAGTCGCGTATGCACGCGGGAATCAACGTGCCAAGTCGCGTATGGGCAAAAGCGCTCTTAAAGTACAAAACCAAGGGTAACCACCATGGTATTGACCCATTGTATTGGGTAATGATTCGTCTAAATGACCCTGTCCGGGAATACCATCGGAAGTAATGTGGTTTTGGCTCATGGTATTGAAAAAGGGTAAACCTATATAAGGAGAAGAATTTCATTGTGCAAACGACGAGGGTGGGAGCAAGATGTCTGAGCTTGAATGAATACTTCTCTGTGAAGTATATCTGTATGGAAAGGGTAAAGGTTTGATAATAGATCTGAATCTATGATGCACCTATGAAGAAATGATGAAGCGGAATATCTAGATCTAGAATGTATTTGTATCTGCTAGATCTGTTTATGGAAGGCTTAGATCTGAGATGAGGCGAACATCTGTCTGAAGTAAAAGGGTAAATCTGAACTGAATATCTGATCTGAAGAAGTATGCTGCTCTATAATGATTGAAGATCTATACGCTACTTCGCCGCAGAGGAAGCGCGTATATACGCGGCCAGAATAGAAACGCGTATGCTGTGATGAAATTGGCTACGCTAATTTGTACGGAAGTGCTCATTAGTTGTATGGTAGAAGACGCGTATGTAAAATCATTGAGAAAAGCGTATGGCTTAGGGTTCTTTGAAGCATTGGGTACAAATGTACGATGCAACACGATTTATTATTTCTTGCTATCTGTATTCTACTGTTCTGAGTTGTCTGTTTCAGTTTGGTTGAATGATGGAGCTTAAATATGTGAAGAGGGTCCAGTCTGAAAATATGATGAAACGTGGCCTGCAAGTTGTGTTCTAAAGGAAGCTTTGGATCCAGTGTGAAAATTGTTGAAACATGGTCCAAAGAGGTGCTGAGGGTTGTAGCCTTCAGTCAGGGGGTTGTAGCTCCCTTCCAGGTGAGGCTGGTAAACGAGATCAGGGGGTCGTAGCTCCCTTCCAGGAGAGGCTGGTAAACGAGCGCAGGTGGGTGCCTGCGTGCTGGTAGGAGGCTGCACCAGCACATATGTTGTAAGATGTTTTCTCTATAATAAAATATTGAAGATTGCGCAAGCAAACATTGGTTCTAAATTCTCTATACGACTTAGGTTTCCCTTTCTACTTCCTGGTGTTCATGTTTGATGGTTGATACATTTGTTACTACATACTACTAGCAACATCGGATGAATGAATATTGCAAAGAACTAAGTTAATAAATATCTGCATATTTAGATCTGTATATACACGAGTTGTATGAAGGATTTCCGCGTGTATACGCTAGTTGGCTTCAGCAAAGTAGCGTATGGGTTTTAGAGAGTGAAAAAGTAAAAAGTTTGAATATGCTGTAAATACTGATTCACCCCCCCCTCTCTGTATTTTTCCCAACAATTGGTATCAGAGCAGGTCCTTCTGCAGAAGCTTGATCTCTTGAAGGAGATCCGTCGCAATGGGAAGTCAAGAAGGAGTAATGTCTATAAAGCCACCTCTATTCAATGGAAGCAATCTGATATTCTGGAAGGTACGAACAAAAGCATATTTGCAAAGTCTTGGTGCAGATGTATGGGCAATCGTGGAAGAAGGTTATCAATACCCAGCAAGTATCCCTACTGATGCAGCAGAAAGGAAGAAGTATGAAATCAATGCCAAAGCAGTAAATGTCTTGTTAGGAAGCATGTCTGAATCATAATTTGCTAAAGTGATGCAGCTACATTCAGCAAAAGAAATATGGGACAAAATAATTCTAAGCTATGAAGGAGACACAAAGGTAAAAAGTGCAAAACTCCAAACTCTTAGAATTGAATATGAAAATTTGAAGATGCATAGTGATGAGAATATTGCTCATTTCTTCTTAATGTCTGGACGATATTGTAAATCGAATGAGAAATTTGGGTGAAACCATAACTGATACTACTCTGGTAGAAAAATTCTAAAGATCCTTGACTTCAAGATTTGACTCTAAAGTTTCAGCTATTGAAGAAAGGCAAGATCTGCAAACTCTTACTATTGTTCAATTACATGGTATTCTGACTACTTTTGAAATGAGACAAGGAGGTCCTTCTCAAATCAAAGAAGCTGCTTTTAAGGCATCTGCAAAAGGAAAAGAAAAGGAAGTTGTCAAAGAATCCAGCTATATATCCGAAGAAGAAGAAGAAAATTTCGTGAGAAAACTCCAACTAGGTACTGGAAGATTCAAAGGTAAGCTTCCCTTCAAATGTTTTGAGTGTGGAAAAGTTGGTCACTATGCTGCTAAATGTCCTTATAGAGAAAAACATGGTAAAGGGAAACAATTTGAAAAGAGGAAGAGTTATTATGCAAATGAAGACAGTGATGGGTCATCTGATAGTGAGGAAGAACGTGAAGAATATCTTAGACTTCTCATGGCATTTGAACAAAGAGAAGAAAACGATACGTTTGTGGATGCTCTAGAGAAAAATGACTTTCTTGAAGTGTCCAGTAAAGATGAAGAAGATTTTGACCAAGATCTGAAAGTGCTCATGGCTAAGAAGCAAAAGAAGAAGGCTACTCGAAGAAAGGAGATCTCTCAGAAATCATGTATAGCAGAAATTGAAGGAGATGAAACAGGTATTAATCGTTGTTCTTGTATTTTACTTAACTGTATATGCAAGGGTTATGATAGTGGAAGTGACAGTATGGATCTAGAAGTTTCTGACGAAGCTCTACAAGTACTCATGGCAAAGAAGAAAACAAAGAAGGCTACTTGTAATACTCTTCTTTATGCAAACAATAGTGAAGATAGTGAAAGTAAAGTTGTGGATCTAGAAGAAGCTATCAAGATCAAAGTTGAAGAACAACAAAAGGAAATTGATAAGAAAGATTCTATCAACAAAGAGATGATCTCTCAAATGGAAAAACAAATAGAAATGCTGAATGGATAGGTGGACAAGTATCAAAGGTTTCACACTTATGCATCCAATCGAATTAAAGAACTAGAAGCAGAAATCGACGATCTAAATGCAGATCTCGAAAAATCAAGCAAGAAGAATGAAGGACTTGAAGCTGCAATCATCTCTCTACAAACAGATCTTGAAGCATCAAGTAAGAAGAATGAGGAACCTCTACAAACATTTGAAAAGGAAGGCACCCAGAAAGCAAATCATCTCTCTCAGTGCTCTGAAAAATCAAACCAAGAAGAATAGAAGGCAACCAACAAACATGTGAAGAAACAAAATTGAACGAAGAAGAGATTCTAAATCTGAAGGATCAAGTAGAATATGGAAGAAGGAAAGAAGAAAGCATGACAAAGCAATGTCAAGCCTTGGAGGTTGAAGTAAACATTCTCAAAGGTAAATTAGAAGAAAAGGTTAAACTTTTGAGGTTTCAAGATAGTACTAATATTTTGGACAATATTCTGAGTAATCAAAGGTCTCCTGCTATCAAACTTGGTCTTGGTTTCCATGAAACTGTTAAAGGAGAATCTAGCTCACAAGGAAGTGAAAAAAATTTAGAGGATGTCAATGCAAAACCTAAAGTATTGAAAGAGACAAAAGGTCAACCAACAATGATGAAATCTCAAAGGAAATCAGTCAATAATGTTGAATGCCTTAAATGTCATAATTATGGGCATGTTGCAGCAAATTGCAGGAGCAGATCATTTCAGCCTCAAACAAACAGTTCCTATATAGAAAGGCACTCTGGTTTCTTCAAGGGATATTGTTTTTCATGTAACAAGTATGGACATAAAGCAGCTGATTGTAAAAGAAGGAATATTAGAAATACTCATTATGATTCTTATGCCTATTTTTCTGGACATATGAGATGTTATTCTTGTAACAAGTATGGACATGTAGAAAAGGAATGCAGGTTGAACAGATATGAGAAATTGGATAACTTCCAGCACACAAATAGAAAGATCAAACAAATCTGGAAAAAGATGGAGGACCGATAAAAAACGTAGGGAATTCTGACCCTACTGCAGTCATCCGCTTCTGTAGCTGACTTTTCTTATTGACTGCAGGAATGATGTGGGACACATTATGAGATTTAGTAATGTATCGTCACAGGGGGAGCAATGTATGATGTCTCTCATGGATTGATTTGATTATTCTGGTTTTATGTATTTATGACAGAGCATCTGATATGAAGAAGACAAGTACATGAAGTACAAGTTCAGGGGGAGATGAAGGAATGTGAAAATTTATATGCTTCACTTTCCATACGCGGGTTCAATGAACAAAATTCGTGTATACACGCGCGTTCCAGCAGACACAGTCGCGTATGCATTGATGACAAGAGAATTTATATGATAGCTGAAGATCTGGAGCAGAGGTTTAGGGGGAGCATCAGTCTGACTGTTAATGACTGTATTATTGACTCAATATCAGCTTAGTTTCTCAGTTCTAAATAATGATGATATGATACATGGTTTCTTATGTTGAAGATTGTGGATGAGTCCTGTTTGCCTTTTGATGAAGAGTATTCATTGTTGAGATAAAAGTCTTATAATTCGGAGATAAGGGCAGTTCATGCAGATGACTTGTTGATGATCGTATTCAGGTTGCACAAGTTAAGAAGGAGCACTGGTTCAGGGGGAGCAGCAGGTTGAATACTAATGATTGCATTGTTGGCAATATGACTACTTATTCTTTGATCTTTGTGATATTCATGCTCAAATGATGATGACTTGGTACATGGTTTATTATGATGATATTTTGAGCCCTGGTTGCTGATAAGTATCTTTGTGCTCACACATGGATGAGTTGGATGTCGTTTGGTTCAGAAATAAGTATAGATCATGCAGAGTTTGTTACTATGGTTAAGATCTTTTGCCTACATATGTTACTTCATGTTAAATCTTAAAGATCTTGGTATTGGACCACATGGATGATTGCTTGACACATATTTGAAGATGTTGTTCTGGTATGATAATCTCTCTTGGAAAGATTGTATTGATGCTGCAAAGAATCTGAAGGCTTGGTTATTAATGTGCTTATGCTACAACCGTTGGATGACGCTTGAAGACACAACTACATTGTTCTATCTATCTGTATTCCAGGGAAGCATTCAAATATCTCAGAAAGAAGCTGAACATTGTCTTTTTCTCACAGAGGATCAGATCTGGTTAAAATATAGAAGATAGTATTGGATACGCGGGTTTCCTGAAACACAGTCACGTATATACGCGAGTTCATGCACAGAAAACCGCGTATGTCTGATTGCTGACATTTTTCTGTTTGGAGTCAGCTCTCTTCAGCACAGCTGCAGTGCTGTTTGGTATCTCTGATACTGTTTGGCATCTCTGGTATCTCTGGTGGTGTTCCAGTTCTTATAACATTGTTTCGATCTCTAATGTTTTGATAAAGATGCCTTGATGATTTGTTGGTG
Organism: Pinus albicaulis; assembly: GCA_034641835.2. Taxonomy (NCBI): domain Eukaryota; kingdom Viridiplantae; phylum Streptophyta; class Pinopsida; order Pinales; family Pinaceae; genus Pinus; species Pinus albicaulis. The sequence continues at coordinate 600,041,356 of CM076578.1, read as the reverse complement.
AAAGTGTTCAGGATGCACAAACTAAGGGGGAGCCTTAGTCATATGAAAAGGTTGCTTGGATGCACAGATTCAGGGGGAGCATTAGCTTTGCTGAGTATAATGCATTATTGGCATTATGATGATTCTGAAATATGTTCTCTTTCTTGAGAACTTTCTGGTGTTGGTCTTAAAGTTATATTTGTAGTTTGATGAAAAGGTCTTGTAGAGATCCATGATGTAACATTGTAATTTTCAGTCATGTAAGGACTTGTCAAATTTGTAAACCCACTTGGTTGGGTAGCTGAGTCAAATTTGTAAACCCACTTGGTTGGGTAGCTGAGTCAAATTTGTAAACCCACTTGGTTGGGTATTTGAGTCTCATATGTAAATCCACTTGGATGGATCTTTGATGTAAGTATGAGTCATTGGTGATAGGAAAGTCATAGAAGTCATGTACTTCATTGGAAAATATGTTTGAAGATTCAACATGAACTCAGGGGGAGCTTGGTCAATTTAGTATATATCAGATCTGCAGAACGCTTCTTCCACGTGAGGAGAAAAGGGGAGAGTATTTTGGTTTTTTATCCGCCCTTTGCCCTTGATGTCAAAGGGGGAGAGTGATAGTGACATGGTGTTTGAATGAAGAGAAAGAATGATGTCAAAAATGGGGAATGTGACATGGTGTCATTGTATTCTTAATGTACCTATCTGTTGCGGTAACCAAACACCATCGTGGTTGCCATCAAGTCCAAAGGGGGAGATTTTTGGCAATATGATGCAGAGTGTTGTCCTTGATGGCAACCCACTGAATGAAGATGAAGACATGCGACTATTGACATGTGTTGTCCTTGATGGCGAACCACCTGATGAATTTATTCTTGACCTGATGGACTTGGTAAACGATGTAAATCTGATATGAAATGATGTTTGTTAGCAATATGATGCTGAGTGTTGTTCTTGAATGGCAACCCACTTGATGAAGATGATGGCAAATTACTTGATGAAGTTGTGCTTGATAGAATATGTTCTTGATGAAGTAAATCTGATGTATCTACAGTGTGTACAGAAGGCAATGAAGAAAGGAATTCAGCATATGCTAAATCTTGATGAAAAGAGTATGTCTCTAGGAATACGCGGATTTGCCTAAGGGAAGTCACGTATGCACGCGGGAATCAACGTGCCAAGTCGCGTATGGGAAAAAGCGCTCTTAAAGTGCAAAACCAGGGGTAACCACCATGGTATTGACCCATTGTATTGGGTAATGATTCGTCTAAATGACCCCGTCCAGGAATACCATCGGAAGTAATGTGGTTTTGGCTCATGGTATTGAAAAAGGGTAAACCTATATAAAGAGAAGAAATTCATTGTGCAAATCATGGGTGTGGGAGCAAGATGTCTGAGCTTGAATGAATACTTCTCTGTGAAGTATATCTGTATGGAAAGGGTAAAGGTTTGATGATAGATCTGAATCTATGATGCACCTATGAAGAAATGATGAAGCGGGATATCTAGATCTGAAATGTATTTGTATTTGCTAGATCTATTTATGGAATGATTAGATCTAAGGCGAACATCTATCTGAAGTAAAGGGTTAAATCTGTGTGATGTATCTGTTCTGAAGAATTGAAATGACCTAAATGTCTGAAGAACCATACGCTAGTTCGCAGCAGAGGAAGCGCGTATATACGTGGCTTCGCTGAAGAGAAAGCGCGTATGCGCAGTGAAATTAGCTCTGTAATTTGTACAGAGGTATACGCGGATTTGTATGGTAGAAGACGCGTATATACGCAGTATCATTGAAAGGAAAGCGCGTATGCAAACTAGGGTTTGCTGAAGCATTGGGTATGAAATGTCTGATCTGTTCTACTATGTTGCTGCTATATGTATTCTATAGTTCTGAGTTGTCTGTTTCAGATTAATAATGATGATTAAACATGGAGGTCCACTGAAAAATATGATGAAAATATGCCTTTGTTGTGTCCTAAAGGAAGCTGGATCCTGGCAGAAAATTGATGAAACGTGGTCCACAAGAGGTGCCGAGGTGCCGGTGCCTTCTACTGGGAAGCAGTTCTCTTCCAGAGAGGCCGGTAAACGAGCTGGGGCGGAGCTCTCTGCAGAGAGCGTCGGTAAACGAGTGCAGCAGTGCTCGTGTGCCGGTAGGAGTTCCAGACCCAGGACATATGTTGTAAGATGTTTTCTCTATAATAAAATATTGAAGGCTGAGCAACTGCAGCGGTGGTTTTCTCCCGACTTGGGTTTCCACCTAAAAATCCTGGTGTTCATGTGTGATGCTTTGTGTGATGATTTATTCTGTTGTTACTACACATGTTTACTATTAACTTAACATTAGATGAATGAATATTGCAAAGAACTAAGTTAATAAATATCTGCATATTTAGATCTCTGCTAACACGCGAGTTGCATGAAGGATATCCGCGTGTATACACGAGTTTACTAAAGGAAAGTAGCGTATGGGTTTTAGAGAGTGAAAAAGTAAAAAGTTTTGAATATAACAATACTTGGATTGCCCCCCCCGCATTTTTCTCTCAATTAATATTTTTGATTTTACAAGATGTCGAACAAATAAAGTAAGCTCTCAAGGCAATAATTAGATAACCAAAAGGAATGTACATTTGTCGATAAATTGTAATCATAACAGTAAAGATAAAATCAAAAGTGAAAATAAACAATGCCTTCTTGGAAACATCATGAAAAATTCATCTGTGGCGAGGCTAGCGTGGAGAGTGCAAGGCTTGGCATGAGGACTACAAATATTGATGAGAGGACTACGAAGTTCTTGGTGAATACTGCGGAGCTGTTATAGGAGGCAGGATGACCTGCATAGTTGGAGGATTAAAGAACTCATAACACTTCTACCACAGGACCATGGAAGGCACATGAGAATGATTATACATATCATACATTACTTGAAGCTAGGTTAGTTCCAAGTAATCCAATTTAGCATGGAACAATTGTTTTACCATTCCTAGGAGGAGGAATTCTTCCCTCAGACAGGCCACAACAGTCTCTACCTCTAACTTGAATGCCCTCTCATGGGTAGGTTCCACCATACTTTTAACCTCGACTAGCTTATGCTCATAAGTGTTCCACTGTATAAAAACCCCTTCCTGATCCCAATAGGTAGGTATCCCCACCTTGATGACCTTCCCAAATTTTGCGTCAAAAGCCTCAATTCCCTTGGTGACTAGTGCCAAACGCTCTTCGGCCTTGACCTGAGTATCTTCCAATTGAATCATCCTCATAACTTCCATAACAGTTCCAAACTGATCCACCACATCAATGGTCCATAACCCTTCAACTGGTAGTTCGTTTATGAACTGAATGTATTTCCTTGCTATCATAGCATTCTTAGTCCTGATTTCCTTTCCTGACTCAAGTTGATCCTTATAGTTTTGAACTGTGACCCTTTTGTCATTGACCAACATGAGGTGTTCCCAATGGATTTTCACTTCTGAGAAGATCTCATACCAGATCATTTGTATGGCTTCGACCAAGGACATATTCCCTTTGACTTGGTTTTTTAGATCTGAAACTTTCTTATTGGCCACCTATAAATTCTTATTAGTAAGGTCAACTTCTACGTTGACTATCACTAACTGCTTTTCTTTCAGGGCTAAATATTCTCAAGTTGCATCGAGATCTCTCCGTATCGACTTCAATTCACTGATAAAATTTTTTAGCTCAGTCAATTCCCTTGTGAGCTTGTTTGTGAGGTTTAGGGGTTCATTGGGCACAACCATAGCAAAAATGTGGGTATTCAACTTTTTCTGTAGTTCTACTAGTTTCTGCTTCAACATTTTGACTTCATCATTCATATCAAGTAGCTTTTTAGCTAGAAAACCCTTCTCCCTTTACACGTGAGCCAATTTAGGGGTTTAGATATGTTATCCACCAGGAAATTTAAGTTTATGTCTCAGCTCCTGGACTTCTTACTGAGATCTCTAGAGGAGAGCTTCAATAGTTGATTGTCCTTCAGAAGTTGTCCCTTTTCTGGTGATCTTTTTCTTATAAGTATCAATATGTAATGTAAGGGCCCTTGAATTTTCCCTTTCTTGTTTTAGAGTGTCCATTGTTCTCTCGATCAACTTCTGAGCCTTATCCACAATCATGGTATACTTCACAAGTTCATTGTAGAGCATCTTCCTAATCTGCTGGTAGAGATTCATCTTGTCATCCAAAGGAATCGGTGCCAAATCGAGGATGATATCTACAGCCTTGTACTGCACCCCTGAGGGAAGGGGCTGAGTGGGTGGGTGTTGTACAGACAACACCATTTGATCTCTCTGTGCATCCATTGCTGCCAAAATCCTGGTGTGATGTTTATCATCATGAAGGGCCATTTATGTTCTTAGATGCTCCATGGATTCTATGTTTCTCTCTCTGATTTCTTCTCCCATTGGCCAACCTGTTCCTGCACATGATGTGCCCTCTCCTGAGAAAACTACCTATGAATAAGTGGATGTTTTGGGTTAGGGAGGGATTTCCAGGGTGATTTCAAAGCCTGGTCAATTTGACCCTCGGTCCACCAGCCCAAGGACCACCTTGTATTCATTTTCTTGAGTCTGTCCTTGAGATGCTTGTAGTCTTTGCCTCTCTCTTACATGTACTTTTCCATCCTCCTCCATGTCATCAGCCTGATCACTGACCCTTTTTACTGTTTGTCTCTAGTTGAGGTCTCGATCTCCATTTATGTATCCAAAGGCCAAGAGTCAGAGTTAGTTTTCCATTCAATATCAGGTATGGGATCATGTACATATGTTGAGGCTATGATCTTTTATTCCTTCATGAAATGACCCCTTTAGGGTCATAATTCCAGACATATACTTGCTGGAATTTCATTTTCGGGAGGAGTTCTTCAATCAGAGGAGAGGCATGTCTTGAGTTGATGGTGAAAGGGCCTACTCTATTTGGGAGTTTAAACATGTACTGTTTCTTTTCTAGGACAAAATGCACCTAGTCTGAGCTAAGGCATTGTCTCATAAATTATAGAGCAAATATTTTCATAGGGAAAAATACTAGAAAATGGAGAGGGGGAAGTTCAGAACAATACACTCGAAGCTTGTGTGATCCCCAAATAAGTACCAATCCCCTACACAATATTCCTCATTGAATTGGAGAAAATCCTTTTGTTCAGGAAATATTTGAGGTGGAGATGTCTCGTGAATGATTTCATAGGCTATGGAAATGAACTTTGAAATAAATTTGGAATATCCACCATCACGAGAATTATGATGAATGGAGGTAGTCCAATCAAACACAAACTTAGGTTCTTTTCCTCAGTGAGAAAAATTATCCAAGCCTATACATTCAAATTTGTCGGAATGGGAGAACATGAATAGATAAAACAACAATGAGTAATATGTGGAACAATTTGAAGTTTTCAGGTGTTGGAACTGGATTTTGATAGCGGAGGCCAAGAATGAAGGGATATCAAAGAGAGTATCTAGTTGCATCATTTGGTCTATAAAACCTAGATAATATTTTTTGACCCAACTGGTGTCGTCCTGTCCAAACATTCTAGAGATAATTTCCAGGATAGGTTGAATAGGGTCTATGAATAGAGAAAGAGGAAACTTGTCAATCACAGGGAGGCTTGGTGATTTTGAAACCGTGATCATTTGAAGGAGAGAGTTCCTTCGTTCAACAGGGAGGTTTGTGAAAAAAATCATTAGGGTTACCTCGGTGTACTCTAGACTGGTAGAGGATGAAGGGTAACACATGGCTTCTCGAATAAGCTGAGGGGTAATTTCCAGTATCTTGTTCCCTTGAGAGGAGACAAAACACCCTTTTTTCTCAATGTAGGCTTCAGAGAGCCAAGAGACAAACTCATGGAAATGGTGAATGGAAGGGGGGATTCGGTAATACAAACCAGATTCGACTACCCTAAATAGGTCTTCTTCCCACCTCTTGTAGCCCATTAGGTTAAAACGTTCCTTGGCCACATGAGATGGATAGACAGGGTCACTGATATGAACTTGGGATTCCATGTGAGGCTCAAGACCAAGGGCATCCCAAACTTCATGATCTTGTGGGGTCTCATGTGCAGTCTTTTTCATTTTAAAAGCAAATATGGAACTTTAAACACAAAGGCACGAGACTGGCTAAATACCTGGAGACTGAAAGTGATGTAAGGAGACAAGCTGGAGTGGACAATAGTCCGAGAATGGTTCTGCACTAACGTCCAATTGATAACTTCTTATGGATTAAAAAGACAATAGTTGGACAAAAAATGTGGGGATGTAGAGTATTTCAAGATGGACGATGACAGCTGGAGGGCTGAAGCTGAGACGATGTCATTAGGTAGACATGTGTAGGTGATTGATTGAATAGATTACGCTGGGTAGGTGGAGGGCTCATGGAGGGTGAGTGGCAGAATTTAGATACAAATTTTACCTTACCTTACCTTACCTTTCTTCGCTAGATCATGCATTATAAACCACTTTGTTGATGGTCCTCACTTTTTTTCGACGGGTGAGGCCAAAGCATGAAGAGGAGGTCACCCCCAGAATGCATATTTGTCGTTGATCTATGTGCTGACTCACTCTATTCTGGGGGGGCATGCCCTACTATCGTTCATGCTTCTTCCCCCACCGATATGTAATCTAATCAGGTCAGTGATCCCAAAGCGACAAATTAACCTTTATCTCCCATGTATACAACTTTCGCCCCTTTGTCCCTTGCTTTTTGTAGCTCTTCAAGAACTTTCTATCTCAAGAGTGCCTTTGAGTCTTTTGTCTCTGGTTTTGAACTTCAGTACCGCATGGTCAGCCAAACATAATTTTTTTATATAAAAAATTATGTTTGATATTGTGCTTGGTACAATAAACACAAAAATAAATAAATCAAAAATAGGGTAATCTAAGCATAAATGATTACTAAGCAACCATGAACTTCAATATACACCTTGGTGAACCAATGACTTAATGTACGACAACTAATCTCCGTGAATGTTGTGTTCAGTGTATCATGATATACAAGGTGACAAACTCAGTTAGCTATGGATGGATATCAACCTATTTGGGACTCCCAAAATATACTAGACGGTACGTGGGAGTGAAGTCCATAGTAATGTTGTTTAATGCATAATCGTTCGATGAGAGCATTCCCATATAATTTTCATGCATGTAGCACCATTCGATATACCCGAAGGTACATGGAGAACGATCATATACACTTACGTACGTGGAACAAGATTTCACACTTGAGATGCAATGCCGGAAAGAAATGACAAATGCTACATTTAATGATGTCGGAACATGTCTCTAGCCTAGAACTCGAAATTTTTGCATTAATGTTACAAATGCTTCATAGGTTGATTCAATAAATTTTACTGTTTATCTTTGATTAAGTTACATTTTTGGGGCTCACCACGAATGTCACCTGAATACCCTAAAATGAAAATCTAGCATGAGAAAATAGGAATAGTTTCTCTTTCAGTGAAAACCTAGCTAAGGAAGGAAAGAAATAATCAATATGCATCACAGAATACGCAACAAAAAATATGCAAGATATAATTTCCCTTTCGATGCAATTGTTTCTGATCTAATTCACATGCAAATCTCTAAATTCCAAATGATTTTTTTTTTCTTTTCACCACACTTGATTTTCAACATGAAGAAAAATAAGATGACAATGTTCAATTAATTATTCAATTACACCTTTTAGAATGAGGACTCAAACAACAATTCATCCAAGCGATCAACAATCAAACAAAACAAGTTTGCAAGTGACCGAATGGGGGTTTTAGAGAGAGCACAAAACACTGAAGACTCAAGGAAACTCAGCTGGAAGCAAAGTGATGAAAGAGGGGCTCAAAAACCAAGGCAGAACTTCTGAAAAAATAGAGACCAACGCTGGTGCAGAGAGGGCACCAGTGCTTTGCAATGCAGGGACATAGTGGGCTTGGGTGAGGTGCAACACTCTGTCAGAGGAATTGGGGGAGTGTTGGGCTTGGGAAAGAGGTTTGTGACACAAAATTTTCAAAAAATGTTGAATGAAGTCACTTTCTAGGTCTGTTCCTGGTAATATGATGCAACAAAGGTCTGTCAAGGCGATAATCAAACACAAAGGACAAGGAAAACCACAAAGGGAATACTTTTTTCCCTAGTACGGTCACCAATTTGTTATATGAGATTTACGATTGAGGACAAAGGTATATATCCTAGGTTTTGTGGTCAACCTAGAATGACAGAGAGACAAGGAACTCAATGCTTTTCCTTAAAGTAAATAGATGACAAAGTGAAGCCTACTTGGAAATTGTTGCTCTCTTCTCTCCTTCTTTAGCTTGGAAACTCCAATTATAGCTCTAATTTCCAAAATTAGAACCATTTCATGGCCAAATAACACAATACAAGAAACTATGATATGTATGCAGTATCATCTAAATAATATATTCAATATATCAACTTGGCATTGAAATAAGTGAAAAAACGACATCACATATAAGAAAATAGAGAATTATTTTCATTGATATAAATAGAAGGAGATTAAAACCATAAGTGGAAATTGATATTGTAGAATATCTCCTCCAAGTAGTTAACTCGTCCTTTCCTTGTCACATTATGCACCTCCAGTCACCCTGTGCATGAGATGATAAATACTTACTGCAACAACATAAGGGCATAATCACACTTGAAATCCAACCATTGCCTCTTGCATATGAGGGGGTAAATATATAGAAGAGTGGGGTAAGTTTGGAATTCTTATCCAATTACCATTCTAAGTTTTTATATCCACCTTTGATGGAGGGATAGGATGAAAAGATAAGTGGTGAAAACTCCAAAGTAGGGTACAATAGGATCCAAATGCCAATCCAAGGTAAGTATTTGAAACAACTTCTGGAAACTCCCAGAAGGTGAAGCTTCCAGAATATCCATCATTCTCCTGAAATTCTATAACCAACACATGTGCAAAGGAGAGAAACCTGCTGGTGACCAGCATTGCCCTTAGTGGAGCAACCTGCAGGTGGTCGCACCCCGGTAGGCTTGCAGGGAGCGTTGGTCCTAAAACTGGTTCAGATAGGGAAGTTTAGGGTTGAAACTATGAGGGATGAAAGGTACATGCTTAGGGCTTTGTGAAAGATGATGACAAGGGGAATGTGATGTTGATTTATCCCATTAGGAGACTCACATGATCAAATGTGACAAAATGGCCTATAAAACACACCCACGTACATGGTACATATTATATAATTGTTGTGCATTGGCCCAATTAAATTGTGGAATGGGAATAATACTTGGCCTGGTATGAACAGGTTGGAAACTAGGGTTGTGCTACCAAGTGTTGATGAGGTGGTCATGACTTGGATATCCACATGGGCACCACGTGGGGACCGCGTGGTTACCATGTGGTAGGTCAGGTTGATGTGGAATTATATAATATGAAAATATTTGAATGACCATATATTTTGATCCAAGAGACAAGTTTTATATCAGTGAAAAGGTCTCAACGAGATGAACACAATAATGTAATGCATTAAACGCTTTAAGAAAGTCGAAAAAGTTTAAAAATTTTAGACCCCATTTCCATAATGGGACATTGGAGATCGGGTTAGCATAACAACTGCCTCCTCCTACCCTTAGTAGGGGCTAGGGAGAGTAGGGGGAATGTTACATAGTGGTATTAAAGCTTCCAAGTTCAAAATTTAGACTGGATGGGCTCTATCGTAGATTAAATAGAGACAAGGTTCAACTCCGGACCTTAAGAGATCAGATAAGGCTATAACGCATGTGATATGTGTTAGAATTGATTGTTGTATGGATTGATTGTGTGTGTTGTTTGGTGTGTCTTCATTGTGATATGCATGTGCATGTAGCATTATACTAATGATGGGATATGATTTTATTGATACCGATGTGCTTACTGAGGTGTAATGTTGAAACTAGATTTACCCCAACAAATTTCTAACGATAAGCCAAGGTGATAATGTTTATTATGCGTTGGAATTTTGTTAAGATATAACATTTATATGTGTGAATGAAAACACATAAAAGACATTAATATTCAAAGGATATGAGGATAGGAATGGTGCAATATATATATATATATATATATATATATATATATATATATATATATATATATATATATATATATGATCACTAACAACATGGATATGAAGAGGAAAAGACATTTGAAGAGAAAATATTAGTTGGACAAGGAGGGGAGGTAGACTCTCTTGATTGGATGGATACTCTGAGGAGGTTAAGAGAAAAAATAAGGAGCTGTAGAAATAATAAATGCTTGTCAAAGCATAAGAAAGGCAATAATAAGTGAATTTTTCCATATTGTAGAGCCTCTCGAGCTTGCAAAGGCAAGAGCATCATGAATTGGAAGCTAGTCATAGAACAAAAAAATGGTTATTTACCTTTTCCATCATCTATGTAGAAATTAACCTAAGTGAAGGTATACCAAATTGCGTTTAGCTGAAACTTAAAAACTTCTAGTGGACCCAACTTCTAGATTACAAAAAATATGACATTCAGATGTTGATTATGTTACAAAATAGGTCACTTGTAGGACACATGCCCTCAGGAAAAAAAGAACCCCAAAAAGAAAATGGGGCAAGATTGCAAAACAAAAGGATGGAAACCTTCTGATCTCTACCTCATGGAGGAAGAAGAAGGGGAAAGCATAGAGAACCCTCCAAACCAAGAAGAAACAGGTACTCAAGTCCAAAATGATAATACGACCCACAAACAAAATGGTACAAAATCAACAATGATCCAAGAACCAAAACAATAGAAAAATGTGGCACAAAAAGAGGGTGGAACGGGGCACATAAAGAGAGTTCATGATTTATAAAGTTCCGATTCAGAAAAAGAACAACCATCATAGAAAAATTTGAATGATTTGGAAATGGTTCCTATTGTAACATATTCTTGGAAAAATGTCACACATTTTTTAATACTAGTTTTAATTTTAAATAAATTTAATTTTATTGAAATATTTCTATATACATTTTATAATTTTTTTTATTAGAGTAGAATTTTTTTTGCAAAAAATATTGGGCCAAGAACCAATCTCAAAGTCTATTTCAATGGCCAAGTCAACCATTCTATCGCAAATTGCAAGCCAAGACAAAGCCCATTCTATGAAGTGCCAAGCCAAGGGAGAATGGAAGCATAAGTGCACTGTGCATTGAATATGCATCCAAAGATATGGTGTATATAAACACCACAACCCTCCTCTACCCGGTTGATGTGGGATAATTCCCCACAGCCAAACATATATAAAAAAAACCCCAAAGTTTTATTGCAGTCATTTATGATTCAAAGAGATGGAAGCCAATCCTCCAGGTGTCCAATGAATCAAATCGAGGGCAGAAGATTGATTGTGTACCCCCTTTCTTTTTTGAGCTTTAACAAAGGGAGGGGGTCTGCTATAAGTTATTTTGGAAAAACTATTTTTGGTAACGTGGCGTGCACAGGTGAGTTGTGAGGACCTTTTCACTAAAACCACATACCACTTCACCCCGCTCCGCTAACCACTAGTATTTTCCTATACAACTTTCTGAATTTAGAAAAATCATGTTTTTTAATTGACGAAGTTCGTAGAAAATCCACATAGATTCAACTGATCTCATAATATGCTAAAAAAAAATACTTAAATCTATGCTACAAATTGTGGAAACCAATTACGACCGCACAATCACATGAACAAGAAAGAGAAATAATTTCAATCACACAACACAAAGATTTATTTGGGGAAAGCCTCAACTAAAAACCTCGCTATCTGTATATTTCATTAAGTCAATAATATGAAACAATACAATGATTCTATAAAGCTTGAGAGCTCTCTGCACTATCTCTGACTGTCTCACTCTAATCTTGGCAAGTTTGGTCCAATACTTAACCAATTCCTTGCACCTATCTGACCAGCCTTGCTCACACTTTTCTCAGGGAATTGAGCCCCTATTAATTAGGAAAGTCCCACTAATTGAATTCACAATACATCCAAGGCGTCTTGATGATCTCAAGCATGAAATGTACAATTTTCTAATTATACAACTAATAGTTTACTTCCCTTTAACTCCAATCTCAACTATGCCTTCCTTAAAATTGACATGCAACAACTATTTAGAGGGAATTATCAGTTATCTAATTGATCACTACATGTGAATTAAATCATATTTAATGCATTAGACCTCTCACTAGCTCATCCATCATTTAGAACTAGTTAAACTGATTTTAAATCAAATAATTAAGTTAAACAATCACACCTCAAAATAAACTGCAATTGGACCCCTTAATACTTAGAGTGAACTCTACATGCCTCCATTTTGACCCCCAACTCGAATTGAATGAGCTAACTAAGTCTTCCCAACTCAGTTATCTCGTACATCCTATCATGTGATGTGGAATTATAATTTCCATCTAATTTAATTAAAGGAAAATTAAATTAAAAGCCTCTTTTTGTTTCCAATTCCAACAAAGTTGACACATGGTCACATGTGAGAACACCATAATAGGTGACAATAATCTTGTTATGTGACCATGCTGACGATGCAGGGCATTTATTCTTCTCAATGAGAACGACAACACCAAGCCTTTTTTATTTTTGAAAAATGTTTCGAATTGAGTTAATGAATAACACCATGTGGTATCATAAAAGTGTTTCCATGGCATTTCCTATTGAGCAATCATCAAATTCAAAATGATCAAAATAATTTTGAAATTGGCCGCTCTTGGTTGTTTCTATAATTGTTAAACATAAGGCAACTTTGTTCTCAATATTAGGTTCTCTGTTATGAAATGACTCGAACGTGACTGAGACTTATCCAAACCCATGTGGTTCAATACCTATTCAGGGATCTTCATGCCATCAATTTGGAGATTTTTGGCTGGCTGTTTAGCAATAGTTCATTTACTGGATAATTGAGTGGTAGATTCATTTAACATATGTGATCTTTGATGATCACAAAATTGGTGAACATATGAACCTGCAAATTATATTAAATCATGTGTCACGTCAAAATATTGTCTACGTTCTCAACTTGCAGGGAAGAAAATTTTCTCCTCAGATTGGATTTCCCTAACAAGAAAATAGGAGTCGAGTCTTTGAAATTATGATCCAAAGCAAGTAAAATAAGGTTATATTCATTAAATATTTTATTCAGTGTGACGAAGAGGTTATTTAATTGAAGACCCAAAAAGTTTCCAAAGATGCAAAATTCCCACTTGTGCATGATGTGATCACACAAAATCTTCACTCAAAATAAGGAAGAAGGGTTTATTTTAATGAACTTTAAGAAAAGTCAATTTCTCTATTACTACACAGTTATAGTTCTACGATGTGTCTTGTTTCTAATATTATTGATGATTATTTTTTGTTTTCTACCAGCACATGGTTTAGATGAGTTTAATCGGTGGGATTATTCTTCATTTGGATTGTCTCACATTTCTGCGAATTCATTGAGTTTTCATATCTAGAGCATATCAAGGTAGAATTGAACGGTCAGGTCAACTATTAAAGAAAAAAAGGAGTTACCATTGTTAACAAATAAATATTTTATGTGTGCACTATTGAATGGTCGAGGTGCAGAAAATGAGGAAGGATTTCTCACCCAAATAAAATAATTATTGAATGAAAAGAGGACACCAATGCTGGAATTCTCACAATGCAGATAAAGTTTTTCTTCAATGCGTTCAAAGGACATGTTTCACCATGCCGCATTATGATTCTTCCTTATGAAATCCATGGCTATGATGCCCAGGAAACAAATCTGCATAATATTTCTGTTCCAGAGAAATTCACGAAAGATATCACTACATTGTCAACTATATTGTAGCCATATATGTGGGTAGTTTACCATGGAGGACCAATGGTTTTATTTGGTCTACAAAAGATCAATCTAAGAAGCTCAAATTGGAGCGGTTTGCAAAGGTTTAAATAAGACTAATTCAAGCTTATACCGGGGATGGTGATAATGAATGGGGTTATAATTTTTCTTTCTCATTTCCAACCAACACCTATCTCCCACTATCTAACAAAGAGATTGTGTTTATGTTGAAAGCATAATTTATTCACTTGGCATTCAATTGCTAAATAGAATGGCAATTCCATATGCTGAGATTTCTCAACAAGAAAAATTATATCACGTCTTCTATGAAAGTTCGAAATTTAAATGTGATTTCTATAGATTGGTTCAAATACATGTCTATGTTGGTAATTTAAATGTGATTTCTATAGATTGGTTCAAATACATTGGCCTATGTTATCAAGTGCTTGTGTGAGAACAAAGCAGTAGAAGTGTCCTTGGATGAGAAAGAGAGTGGTCTGAGAGCCACATTAGAATTGGGACATACATTTGGCCATGCAATAGAGAATGGTATTGGCTATGGCAGATGGTAACATGGAGAGGTAGTTGTTACAGGAACGATTATGGCAACAGACATGTCATATCCCCTTGGATGGATTGATGACACTTTTCCAAAGAAAATAGTTAATTTTCTTAAGAAAGCTAAGCTTCCTATTGCTCCACCTAATAAAATGACAGTAGATAAATTCAAAAGTATTATGGCATCAAATAAAAAGGTGGAAGATGGATTTCTAAGACTTATAATGCTCAAAAAACTGCTTGGTAATTGTCTTTACAGGATATTATGCTCGAAAGACACTTCATGACACACCTTGCCCCTTCTTCCATTCATTATTTTTTGGGTTACTGCACATCCAATTAAGCCAACATAATTTCCTTTCCAACAAATCAGTGTTCTTTGGTTATCATATCGTTATTTTCGCAGTGTTGTCACTTTGAAAGTAGTTGGCTTGCTTTTTCACGTGGCTGAAAAATTCTAATCATAATAGACCAGGGTATAGTGAGTGGAGAGAGTGAAAGGATCGATATTGCAAAATATGTAACTAGTTGTGCCATATCAAGTTTTCAGGAGCAAGAAAATTATTTGATTCTTGTATTGACTTATGATTTGTTGGCAAGGGTGGTTATGGAAAGAATTTGTTTCTCAAAACACTTTCAAAAATGAAAAATATGAAAATTCAATAATAAAGTACTCTATTGGAAGTAGAGAAAATAATTATGGATTGCATTTTTGAACAAGGGTCCTAGACAAAGGTGTTCATGGTGAAGTTTTCATTGAAAATATTAAAGTTTTGGGAAAACTTACAAATAGTGATGAACTAAGGAATATGCAAAATTCAGATTTAACTACATGGATTCATGTGGTGAGGTTGAAAATATTGGCAAAGATTGATGAAGCTAATATAATGGAGAATTAAAATGATGCAGGGGATAAACCTCATAAACAGATCATGTTAAGGCTCGATTTGTGGGAGTTACAGTCAATATTGTTAAGAAGATTAAAGATTTTAACTGTAGGGACAATCTCACTAAATATGCAATGAATCTTATGATCATTTAGACCTGGAAAATTAGTCTTTGCTAAAAAGTTGGGTGATTCACTAGTGCAGGCCCATGTTTATGTCAGAAACCAACACCCTATTCCAATGCTCGTTGAAAGAAATAATTGTTTATCCCTTAATAGTTTTATCTGAGAAATATTGATTTCAAATAGTTATGTGGCTAATGTATTTATCAAGACATTGAATAGTGGAAATTAATTTTTTTTCATTATTAAAGAAACCATGACAGTTTCTTAGAGATAAATAAAATACAAGATATGGATTAAAGTCAAAGGGTAAGAGTTGGTGTGTCATATGAGTTGGTGGATACATATGGCAGTGTCAACCCTACTAAAAAGGAGGTTAGTTGGTTTTCAGGAACAATTTCACTAACCTCAAATTTAAAGGCATCATATAAGCAGTGTTGTCTTGAGGGGTCCTAATCCAGGTTCGGAGGTTAAGGTTTGCCAACAAACCCCTATACTACTGGCCCTTTCGGAAATGACCTACTTGCACAGGCAAAGGTCTCACCCGAAGTAGTATGGGAGGGTGCTATAACCAGGTTTCCACACCCTGGGAGAGAGTAGGCAATGTGAGGCAGATATGTATTATAACTTACTAGGTTCCCACAGAATGAGTCTATTCGCAACTCTTTTAACAATGTAAGCAGCATATAACCATAACAAATCTATTATCATCAACATATCTAATCAATGCATTCACATCCACGTGCGCATTACCAATACCATTACAGATTATTCTAATCACAGCTACTTTCAGATCACAGATAATATAATTGCGCCAATCACAAATACATTTGCATCTTAAATAAACATCACATATGTGCTTCAGTAGTAAACATAATCTATCCAGATGGCACACAGATAATTCAACTATACTTCGCTTCTAACATCAAGATCCACTTACAACCAAAACACAACCCACACACACAGTCTAGCGGGGTCTGCACACAGCAGAACTGAGGATCTTCGCGCACACAGCTAGCAGGAGTCCTTACCCAAAACAACCCAAACAAAGCTTAAAAATTCACACGTAGCATCAATCTATCAACTTACTTACTTACTAGACCCAACTATCTATCTATTTGTTGAAATTGCAACAAGATGATGAGCTTAGTGGAAAGAAGTCACTTTCACTAAGTGGGCCCGCAGGCTTTTTTTGGCGCAAAGTCTATTTTTAGACTATGTCTATTTTTAGACATATGGATCATGTTCTATGAGTTGCAGGATGCTATTTGTGGATGGTTGGTCGAGTTGGAAAAAACAGATGGACTTCTATTTTTAGACATATTGGGCGGAATCTATTTTTAGATTGCCAGTCTAAAAATAGATATGTCGAATATTATTAGCTCTTATTAATATTTGGACTATAAACATTATCTTATTCTCTTGGAGCACTTCAGTTAAGTGCACAGATGTGGCACAGGAGCTGACAGAAGGAATTACGCTATTCCTGAGGGTTAAGTGGAGCTATTGCATGGATACTTCAGTTAGAACTCATGTGACAGAGTTTGGTGGAGTTGATTGAGGAAGTTAGTGGAGTTGTATTCGGTTTAACTAATCTAAACATAGTTGAGCTATTTGTATTCAGTTTAACTAATTGATACAATTAGTGAGAGTGGTGTGAATTAATTATTAATTAATTCACTAATTATAAACTCATTAATCCACTAAAGAATGCATCAGTTAACTTCAGTGCATGGACAGTTTCAGTGGAGACCAGTGCAGAAATAGGTGAAAGAGCAGGTTAACTATCAGTTGTGACTATAAAGTTCTTGCACAACACACGGATACACAGGTAAGCCTGCTGAGGATTATATTGATATATTTAATTAAAGCCAGGGTGACATCTCATATGGCAGAAGCCATCCCATAGCATTGAAAATGCAATAGAGAAATTTGGCTATCAGTGAACAAAAGATTGGAGCATGTGTTTTGCTAGATCTAGCTTAGTGATGTGTAGCAATTGAGGGTGTGCATGGACTTGTATGAGGATATTTTGTACAATGATTGTTACATGATCTCTATGACATATAATATGTAAATAGTTGGGGTTTTCAGCTTTAAGCTTTCCCATTAAATCTTGTGTTCATATGTGTGATTGTTTGTGGTTTTAATGTATGCATGCAATTAATTTATTTCCGCATGTAATGATCAATGGTAGAAGAGATTCTGTATTGTGCATGAAGATAAAATAGTGTGTGATCAAGAGAATCTCGGTGGATAACATATCAGTTATTCAAATTTCTACATGGTATCAGAGCGATATTGATCATTGGAGTAATTGCAAAACATTGAAGCGGTTGAGTTTTGTGCTGGTGGAATTCGAATTTGCAGTAGTGTTTTCTTGGTGTCGAAGTTGAGATTTATTTCAATGGATTGCGATTGGAGTATGCCCTTGAGGGTAGCTCGAATTATATTGCATGGAAGGACAGGATGGAGGCGGTGCTGGATGACAATGGGTTGAAGGAGTTCATAGATGCAGAAATTCCAAAACCTACTTCTAGTGATGCTACCGTACTTGACGCATGGCAAAAGAAGACAGCAAAGTGTCGAAGGATTCTGTTGGAAGGTGTGAAGGATCACATAGTGTCCAACCTTCATGGTAAGGCTTCTCCATTCTTGATGTGAAAATATTTGACAGATTTATTTCAAAGCAAGAGTGACCAGAGGAAGTTGGCACTGAGACATGGGAACATAAAGATGGAGAAAGGCAACAGTATGCCCAAGTACCTCACGAAGTTCATCCAATGCAGGGATGAGCTGGGAAGTGTGGGGGTGACTGTAGATGATGAGGACTTGGTGAGCTTGGCTCTCCTTCGGCTTCCGAAGAGTTGGCATTCCTATCAGGACTCTATCAATGGTCGGGAGAAATTGCCAGGATGGGAGCGACTTTGGTCGGATCTTGTGCAAGAGGAGATAAGGTGAAGTACCAGGGACAAATCTTCATCAAATCTTAGCGATGAAAATTGAGCTTTGGCTGCCAAAGCAAAGAAGGGGAAGAGCAAGAAAGCTTCTCATTTCGGTGTGAAAGGCAAGAAGCAGGACATGTCCAAGGTGAAGTGCTTTCACTGTCACCAACACGGACATTGTGCCACAAATTGTCCGCAGAAGAAGAAAAATAAGCAGGCTGCTGGATCTGCAGCTGGAGAGGCCTTAGCCTCGCAGTTTGAGCTGGATTTTTGGCTGATCTCATGCTTGGTCTCAAGTATGGCGGGATCAGTGTGGTTTCTGGACAGTGGTGCGTCTTTTCACATGACAGGAGATCGAGATTTGTTTACTGATCTTGATGAGAAAGATCTTGGAGTGCACATCGAGATGGGCGATGATGGTAGATACAGTGCGACCGGTATCGGTACCATTTTCCTTGAGAGGTATTGAAGGAAGTAGTGTATAGAGTTCAGAGAAAGAATCTTATCTACGTAGCGTGTTATAAGGCTGAGGATGTGATGTTGTCTTTAGCGAGGGAAAGGCTTTCTGCCCAGCGATGTGGCCCAATGAGACTTAGGAGGATGGGGGCTGAGTTAGGGCAACTGTCAATTGTAGGTAGATGGTTGTGCGGCAATGGAGCAAGGCAGAAGAGTGAGTGAGCTGGGACCGAGTTTTTAGCCTGCAGGAGGGTCGGCCACCTTCACCATGGAGCTTTGAAGAATGTGCCAATGGAACCCTCCCCAGGCCTAAGGAACTGCTCCTTGTTGCAGATCAAATCGGTGCAAGTGGTGTGCCCGGGAAGAAAATTTGTGAAAGCCACCTTTCACGAGAAGGATAGTCACGCCACGACGATCCTTGAGAGAATTCACACAGACGTGTGTGGACCTTTCTCAGTAGCTTCGATAGCAAAGCACAGGTATTATGTGATATTTTTTGATGATTTTTCTCGTAAGTGCTGGATCTTCTTCATGCAGAAGAAGAGCGAGACATACTAAAAGTTCTGTGAGTTCAAGGCACTGGTTGAGAAAGAATCGGGGAAGCAGGTGAAGGCTCTTAGGAGCGACAATGGTGGTGACTTCATCTCTGGCGAATTCAAGGACTTTTGCAGCGCAGAAGGAATTCGAAGAGAGCTCATAGCACCTCACCAACGAAGGACGAATGGGTTACACAGTGGAAAGATGGTCGTGGGTGTTCGCACGGGCGATGGCCACTCAGTCGGGCCTACCTATGCCGCATGGGCTGAGGCATGCAATGAGTATACAAAATCATTGTCCTCGGGATACTTGGCATGAGTACACCAGGGAGGATTTAGCCATTGGTAAAGCATTTGATATTTGCCATTTGAGGTTGCCAGTTCATATGCACACACATTCATGTGATGAAGGATGCCGGAAAAGAGATACGGAGCAGTATGGAGGTTAAGGATATTTTTGGATGTGATACACCCCACAACTATCGTGTGTGTGCAAGACAGTCCATGGGAAGCCCCCGTGTGCGACGAGATATCAAATTTCATGAGGAGAAAGCCATGAAGTGTTCGCTTGAGAGGGAGCCACACTTGCATGTAGATGAGGAGCTATTAGTTTCTAAGGATGAGCCTCAGGATGTGGATCAGCCACAAGAGGAGTTTCATGGAGTGGAAGAGACCACTCGGCGGGCGCCCGGCACGCCGGAGGAGCAGACACGCCCGACGAGCTGACGGCCCGGCTCGCGGCCGGAGAGAAAGGGACTGGCAAGCACCTACATCCTGGCGCAGGCAGAGACGGTCACCCTGCCTGGCCATCTTGGATACATGGCTCTTGTGAGAAAATGTGTCGTGACAGAGCCATCCTCTTTCGAGGAAGCTGTGGAGGACCCCGCATGGGTAGATGCCATGATGGAAGAGTATGATTCGATTGTCAGAAACAGTGCATGGGAGATTGTCCCGAGGCCGGAGGGGAAATTAGTGGTGGGTTCGAGATGGATCTACAAAGTGAAGCAGGCAGCTGACGAGAGTGTGGAGAAGTACAAGGCAAGATTTTTTGCCCAAGGCTTCTCACAGATAGAGGCGATCGATTATGAGGAGACCTTTGCACCTGTCGCAAGGTATTCTTCCATACGAACGATTCTTGCTCTCTTAGCGCAGATGGGGTGGCACATTCATCAGATGGATGTGAAGACTGCATTCCTCAATGGAGTCATTGAGGAGGAGGTGTACATAGAGCAGCCCGAAGGTTTTGAGATCTTCAACAGCGAGTCGCATGTGTGCGAGCTGAAGAGAGCGTTGTATGGGTTGAAACAAGCACCTCGTTCTTGGTACACATGGATAGGCAGAGTTGACTACCCCGGACTCGAGATTCTCCAGAGTGGGCGGATCCTAACCTGCAGTTGTGGTGGAGAGTAGGCGTTGTTGATCATTTTACTTTATGTAGATGATTTGGTTGTTACGAGGTGATGAGTACATTTTGCTGTCTGAGGATGATCTTGCGAAAGGGTTTGAGATGAGCTTGGGCATATTCATTATTTCCTAGGATTGGAAATTTGGCGGAAGTGATCATTTCTTTGTTTCTCGAAACAGTATGCCGGAGATACAAGAAGTTCAACATACATGGTTGCAAGCACAGTGATGCACTCTCTTCTGTGGATGGAGGAAGGAGGATGCTACTTCAGCGGAGGTAGTGGATTCCATTGTTTATCGATAGTTGGTGGGGTCGCTTATGTATCTGGTCAATACACGACCCGACATATGCTATGCTGTTAACCAGCTTTCACAAGCTATGGTTAAGCCAACCAAGCTCTTCTAGAAGGCAGGCAAGCATGTATTGAGATATCTCAGAGGCACATCGGGATATGGATTGTGGTATAGACAGTCAGATGAGGTGAAGCTGCATGGCTTCATGGATGCAAATTGGGCAGGGAGCCCAACGGACGGAAAGATCACATCTGGAGGGATCTTCAGTATCGAGTCGATAGCAGTTTCTTGGTACAGTAGGAAGCAGAGATCTGTGGCACTCAGTTTAGCAAAGGCTGAGTATATGGCAGCAAGCTTAGCTGCATGCGAGGCCATATGGATGAGGAAGATCCCGGTCGGGTTGTTCGGGTCACACTTGGAGCCTACGCTGATACTGATTTGTGCAGTAATGAGATTTGCATCAAACTCTCGGTTGTCCGATGCTACACAGGATAGATACGACACACACAACATCGGTATCATCATATCGAGGAGATTGTGTGCAGCGGAAGGTCATGTTACTTTCATACATTCCTACGGAGGATCAGGATGCTGATATCTTGACGAAGGCGCTCACCGGGAGCAAATTCGAATACCACAGGGGCAGGATAGGGGTTGCAGATAATCCATATCTTGTTGAGAGGGAGTGTTGAGATTGCAACAAGATGATGAGCTTAGTGGAAAGGAGTCGCCTTCACTAAGTGGGCCCGCAGGCTATTTTTGGCGCAAAGTCTATTTTTAGACTATGTCTGTTTTTAGACATATGGATCATGTTCTATGAGTTTCAGGATGCTATTTGTGGATGGTTGGTAAAGTTGGAAAAAATAGATGGACTTCTATTTTTAGACATATTGGGCGGAATCTATTTTTAGATTGCCAGTCTAAAAATAGATATGTCGAATATTATTAGCTCTTAATAATATTTGGAATCTAAACATTATCTTATTCTCTTGGAGCACTTCAGTTAAGTGCACAGATGTGGCACAGGAGCTGACAGAAGGAATTACGCTATTCCTGAGGGTTAAGTGGAGCTATTGCATGGAGACTTCGGTTAGAACTCATGTGACAGAGTTTGGTGGAGTTGATTGAGGAAGTTAGGCAGAGTTGTATTGATTTAACTAATCTAAACATAGTTGAGCTATTTGTATTGATTTTAACTAATTGAGTACGATTGTTGAGAGTGGTAATAATTAATTATTAATTGGTCTACCACTAATTATAAACTCATTAATCAACTAAAGAATGCATCGAGTTAAATTAGGAATTGTTTGTGTTGATTCAGAGTGGAGACCGGTCTTTGAGATAGGTGAAGAAGCGGTTAACTATCAGTTGTGACTATACTGTTGCTATTTGCAACACAGAGATAGGTGGAGAAACCCATGAGGATTGCGCAGTACAAGCCAGGTGGTTTATCTATTTAATGAAGCCATCCCATAGCATTGAAAACGTAATAGAGGCTGGCTATCAAGTGGCAAAAGATTGGAGCATGTGTTTTGCTAGATCTAGCTTGATAGTGTGTAGCAATTGAGGGTGTGCATGAGAGCTTGTGAGGAGATTTTGTACAATGATTGTTACATGATCTCCATGACATATAATATACAGATAGTTGGGGTTTTTAGCTTTAAGCTTTCCCATTAAATACTGTGTTCATATGTGTGATTGTTTGTGGTTTTAATGTATGCATGCAATTGAATTTATTTCCGCATGTGATGATCAATGGTAGAAGAGATTCTGTATTATGCATGAAGCTAAAATAGTGTGTGATCAGGAGAATCTCGGCGAATAATATCTCAGTTATTCAAATTTCTACACTATTTATAATATCATAGCCTTCGCTATCCTATGGTCCGAAAACTGTGGTTTGCGGACCCTAGAGCTACCCTTTAACTCATTACAACACATTAGGGGCTTTGACCCACCCCAAAACCCCTACGCAGGACCGAATTTTACAAAATTATACCAAAAACATAGGTTAGGGAACCCCGTTCCAACAGGCCCCCAACAAAATCTTGTGACTTGTCCTTAGTCACTACAACTGTGGGTTTTCCATCTTTGCCTGCAGCAGCCTGATCGCATCAACCAGTAGGGGAAACACTCCTTTAATCTGCGCAACAAATTTCTGAGAAATATCCACCA
Organism: Pinus albicaulis; assembly: GCA_034641835.2. Classification (NCBI taxonomy): domain Eukaryota; kingdom Viridiplantae; phylum Streptophyta; class Pinopsida; order Pinales; family Pinaceae; genus Pinus; species Pinus albicaulis. Next base: position 600,018,199 of record CM076578.1, on the reverse strand, counting down.
ACTTCTACGAAGTTGGGCCTTCTGTAGCAGCAGTGATGCTCTCCAAAGTCTGATTTAGTTGCTTAACTATGATATCGACGTCCTGAGAGATCTTGAGGGCTTCATCAGCCCAAGGCTTAAGGTGGTCGCTGAGGACCTTCTTTTTCTCACGGAGCTCTTCAATGTCATCTCTAAGTGTGTGGCTGGTATGCATTCGTGCCAGTCATTGAGCGGGGATCAGAGTAGGCATAGTGGCTTCCAGGTGCTCAAACTCTTCTTCCTTTTGGCGCAGCTCTTGAGTAAGTTCGCGCAGGAGAGGATCGCACTACACCTTAGACCACAGTTGCATGGGGCCTTACCTCAGGTGGCATTTTCGGCTATTATTTGGCCTGCAAGGCCACAATTTGTTGTTCCATCTCTGTCTTTACTGCCTGGATCTCGATCCTCGAAACCTTTAGCGATGCAACAATCCCCTCAATTTTTTCATTGGGGGTGGCAGAAGCTAGGATATCTTCAGTGACATCTACGTAGAGCCTACTTATTAGGCGTTCCAACTCTATCTGTTGTGTGGCGATGAGGTACATGCAGCCTGTGCCTGGGACACCTCAGCATTTTCCTCCACAATCGTATATTCAGCTGTACTGAGCTGCTAGTGCACTCAGCGGTCTTTTTGTTGAATCTCTTCGAACATGGATGTGTGGAGAACCTGTAATGGTTCGTGTGGCAATTAGGCTAGATCCAATTGTACCTCTGCGTAGGCCTGGACTTGCACTCCTAATTTGGGTGGACTTAGCATGAGGGTTGTGCCTGGCAGAGGACAGAGGTTGCTTTCTGTTGTAATGATCAATGTGATGCTTGTCGTTGGGGCCAGTCTTTCCTGAATCATACTTGTTTGCAGGATGTCAATCTTGAGCTACAGAGCTTGGAGCTCCGACTAGAGTGTAGCGACTGTGTCCTTCTGCTATTCTTCCAGAGCTAGCAATTTATCTTTAGCTGCAAGGGTGATTGCATCTGCGATCTGCTCTAGGTCCTTCTCTGTCAAATTAACTCCTCTGTCCTGTTCCGGCCGTATAGCTCATTGCTTCTTCTATGGTCCTTTAACAAGGTCACTAGTCTGTTTCGTACCTTGAGGGGAGTTAGCACCTCCCGCATCCAAACCCTCTATGCCTAGATCCTGTTGTGAAAACTTCTGTTATTCCGGGTCCAATCCCTTCCCACTACTCTTACCCTATCCTTTGGTCTCTTTAATGGTGTCGGGTGGGGTGACCTTTGTGGTGCTCGTACCTGCAGTGTCCTTTGTACCTGATTTGAAGCCGAGTTTCCATTGTGGAGGCCAAGTAGCAATAAGGCAGTCAATCTCCTCATTAGCGACCATCTACGGGAGTGATACCCATGTTGGATTCTTGTAGCCCTTGATTTGTACATTATGCATTGTTACTTGAAACGTTGCGATGCTCTTGTACTTGTCATAAACTGCTGGTGACAAGCACGGCCAAGAGTGAATGGCAGTTGTGTGCCCACTCTGAAAGAGGACCTAGAAGACCTTATTATCTTCAATTCACTTTTCATCCTTCGAATCCCACAGATTCGCATACCATGCCCCTTCACACATATCCGGCATAAGCTCGGGGAGGACCGAATCTTCTGGGGCTTCCCATTCTACCAGCACGATGAGGAGCAACAACTAGGAGTAGCAGAATGCCCTTCCCTGATCTTGGGCTTCCTGCATGTTCTACAGGAATTCAATGCATAAGAACTGGGACCAGTTCAAGCAGACCCCCATTTTGCAATGGCCAGCCATTTGGATTACATATGCGGGGACCATGGCAACCTGGCATGTGTGCATCATCTTGCAGGCTAACAGAAAGGTGCCCATACATGCACCGGGGTCGCTGATAGTGCTGATCATGAACCCCCTAGTGTTTCGTTCAACGTGATAATAACCACGTACCTTCTCAGCGATTTGTTGTTCTTATTTCTTCCCGACGCGCTCCATGGGATTCAGCCCTTTCATGGGTAGACCAGTGATATGGTGAATAAGCGTTGCATCTATGGGGATGCAGTCCTGAATCCATAAGCAGCTGTCATGGACTAGAGTAAGAAGCTACCACACAATCCTGTCAGTGATATTATAGTGGCTGAAATGAGGCATCCGCAGCAAATTTAATAGCTCGAACCCAACCAATCCACTTGCCCATGGCATAGGGACAACCTTCAGTACGTCGTTCTCCGAAAACCTCTCTAGATACAATTTTGGTGCCAACTCGGGGAAGGCCTCTAGGTTCGCTAGGTCATGATCATTGAATTTGACCATGTGGATCTTGCCAAAAGAGTCTCCAATGATGGGGACCTCACCCGAGATCAGAGGCATCTGCAGATACGCGCGCATCCCATCTATATTCTTGGGTGTGTGCACTGAGGGCCTGCGAGGCTGCACATAGGGTGGTAAACAAGTTATTGGTTCAGCGATTCGGGCCTCCTCCTGAGCAGACAGAGGTATTTTTAATGGGTTAGGCGAACGTGCCTACATTAGGGGAATTTTGAGGTCTAAAATGGGCCTCCTAAGGAAAATATATAATTAAAATTCATTTTATGAGAACCAATCACATTTTAGGGGATGACATCTGTTATCACTCTAATAATTCCAAAGTTGTGAGATTTTAATTTAAAGTCTAAGAATATTAGAGGTAACCACAAACCAACTTTTAAACTCTAGGATCTAGCCTTCCTAGGTTTCAGAGAGGGATCTCTCTATAAGATTTAACTTTGTTTTGATTATAAGATATTAGGCTAGTTATGATTGTGCAAATTGGTTTTGGATTGGTTTGGTGAGAATAATCACTTAATGAGATGGATAGTGAAATATTTGTGTGTCCATTGGGCTAAGGAGTAAAAATTCAAGCAGGCAGGACTAGGATCAAGGTCAAAAAGTCAAAAAATTTCAGGGCAAGATAGATAGGTCTTTGAAGATCTTGGAAGGCTGATTGGTGAAGTGGCTTGAATCGGGATAAAGAGCAACTAATAATTCTTTGATCTGGATTAGGAAGGAGTAGACAGAGGTCATTTGAAAGAGGGAGCAGTGAAGGGTTCCCTACTCTGGAAATCAGCAGAAAACATAGAAATGATAAACAATAAAGACAGGGTGCTTTTAACAAATCCTGAAATAATACTCCTGATTTATCTTTCAAATTTGGAACACATATAATGGATGCATATAAACATATGAAGATAAGAAATGACAAGTAAAAAATACTTCACTTCAATGGCTCATCACATGAATCCTGAAATATGATGCTAGATGATTTGATCCTGTCTGCTACTTGAACTTGCTACAAAAAGCCTTCAGTTCAGATAATTTGACTATAGTAATCTTCAGCAATTTATTCCACAATAATACTTCAAAAGATGAAGTATATATACAAAAAAATTTACAAAATATCCTAGAACAATCATAGGATTTATCTAAGGAAAATAAAATATCTTTTACATCAAAATAGTGACAACTACTTAACAACTTAGCAAGTTGTCCTATTTATCCAAATAAAATAGAAATTTGTTTTGGATTAGGTGCAGCTGGTTGCCTTGGTGTATTTTTTGCTGGCAATGATATTTCAAATCTGTTTTGAAATATTATCTTCTAATCTTATACTCTTTCATCTGATACTCTTTACCTCTAATAGTCTTTAAACTCTGTCAAAATTGCCTTACCGCTGTAATTTTATGTTTTGACTGTAAAAATCAGCAAATTGTTTTCATCTTTTTCTCTGCAATTTGACTTTTTACAATAAATCGGTGAGAGATTCCCAAGATTCATCATCAGGAATTTTTATCTTCTTCAACTTCCTAAAATTCTCATCTACCTCGCTATATCTGGCAAGTGTTGGTAAATGTTGGTAAACTTATGTGTAAAACCTTCCCTGTAGGAATTCCTTGTCCTTCTCTCTTGTTCACCTGCTTTTTTGCATAATCTCTAATTTTCTTGTTGTAGTTGATAACCAGAATGTTAGGCAAACCTTTTTGCCTCAAAATCTCAAATTTAACCATGAATTTGGTTATAGCTATGTTCATGCTTTCACATTTCTCTTCAAGTTGCTTCATCAGATTCTTCTTTGAAATGACTTTCCTTATTTCAAGGATTGTCTCTGTCCTATCAGTAATCTCTATTTCTTCCAACTCTTGCTTGTTTTTACTGTTAAGAAATTTGATCAATTCTAGGGCCTGATCAGGTTTGGCACCTAGTTCATCTTTTGTTTTCTGAATTTCTTCTTGGGATTCCTTTAGAAAATCCTTTTGCTCATAGATTACCTATATTGAAGGCCAAACATCATTGATGGACTCAACGATTTTACTCCACAACTGATTCTTCACATAAGACATTGGCTCTTTCAAGGTTAAATCCTTTTGTAGATTCTTTAACTCAACATTTAACCTGTTAGCTCTTTGTTCTTGATTTTTAGCATTAATTTGGGCTAGCTTCTTAGTGTCTTCAATATTTTCAATTACTTTCTGCAATCCATTGATCTCATTGGTTTTAAGTTTCATTTCCTCCATGGCCTTAACTAGTTTACTAGCCTCATCTGAATGTTGAGATGCTATGGTAGATGACTCTGTAGATGATGTCACTGGCATTACAGTAGCCGGTGGTACTTTTGGTGCCAACTCTTCTGCCAGAATTGAAGGCATAGCTGTAGTAACCATAGGAATTACAATAGGAGCTTCTTGAGCCTTTGTAGTTTCTCTTTCATGGATAAGCTTGTCCATTTGAATTTCCATCTCTTTTATCTGTCATGTCAACTAAAAAATCAAGTTCATCATGTCATCCTTTTGGCTTTCCTCTTGAACTATTTCTTTGGCTTGTGGATGTTCTGTGGGTGGGAGCTTGAGATATTTCCTTAATGATGCAATGCCAGCATTCTTCTTTTTTATCAATTATTCTGCCACTTTCACATTTGTAGGATCATATCCAACTTGAATAAACAATTCTTCCAAATACTTAATCATAAGGTATTTGGCGTATGAGGAAGCTTTGTCAATTTTAATTTGATCTCTCATATTTATTATTGTGTTCTGAAGTTTTTGGGCACTCATTGCTATTGGCTCGAGGGGTGCTGACCCAGGTTCAGAGTTCAAGGTTTGCCAACAAACCCCTATACTACTAGCCCTTTCGACAGTGACCTTCTTGCGTAGGTCAAAGTCTCACCCGAAGTAGTATGGGTGGGTGCTGGAACCAGGTTTTCGCACCCTGAGAAAGGATAGGTAAGGAAAGCAGAGTTGCGTCCGACCCTGCGATACCCAGATCGCATCTTTCTACGCAAGGTCAATAGGTCTCTTTTCGCATCCACGTGTGCTAGATCTATAATTATATACTTCTATGACAGTAACACAATATTGCATAAAACAGAACAGAGCAGACCCAGATATAGCAAACACACTTACACAGATCTTTCGCAGCTTGAATACAGAATGCACATAATGCAGTAATTACCAATGATTCGCACAAACAGTACACATAGATTCAGTTCTCAAGAAACCTTTCTTATTCATCAATTCATCAATTCCTTTTTACAATACCCATCCTAGCCTACGCACATAGCAGCAGGGTCTGCACACAGCTAGACTCTCGATCTCCGCACACACATCCAGCAGGAGTCCCTTCCGCAAAAATCCAAATAGATCTCTTAAACCACAGTTCGCATCAATAGCTCTTCATTGCCTACCTTACAATTCAAAATGTTCCTCTATTTATAATAATGTAGCCTAAAATTTCCTATGGTCCGCAAACCGTGGTTTTCTGACCCCTGGTTTACCCTTTTACCCATTAAAATTCTTTCAGGGCTTTGACCCACCCCAAAACCCCTATGCTAGACTAAATATAATCAAAAGTATTCAAAGTTGGACTAGTTTTGCAACTCGCAGGAGACCATGTTCCAACAGTCCCCCAACACAATCTTGTGACTCGTCCCGAGTCACTGTGGTGGTGTGGTCGCTATCTCCGCATGCAAGGTATTGAAAACGATGATGAGAGAAGGGAGAAATTCCTGACTTTGGGCCACATCTCACTGTGCAACATTGACAAGCTTCAGGGAGGCAGGGTCTTCCGGAGCCGTGATAACCTGCTCCAATATCTGGTGGAGGCATGTGATGGTGTTATGATCACCTTGCGATATCTGGAAGGTGGTATCGCCCCATGGTGTCAAGCGCTTTCTAACGATGTGCTTGGTACGGTAGAGATCTGAAATCATGTCTATGAAGGTGTTGTGGGTTTTTAAGAGGGCTAGACGATGTGCAGGGATGAGGGAAGGCAAAGTAGCTTTGACCTGATCGAAGGCAGCCTCCATCTGTCATAAGTCTTCCTGGACACGCTGAAGCATGGGGTTGAACTAGACCGATGTCCAGAGTTGCATAGCCACCTCGACCAACTGAGTGCCCATAGTAAGTTGTTCCTTAATGATATCCGTTGCTTCTGTGATCAATGCAACCCGTTGTGACCGAACTTCCGAGGGTATTTCATATTGCTACCGTTCATTCCGGTCATGTTTACGGATCTCTTGCAACACAGTGGTGTATAGATCCTGTAACGCCTCACAGGGTAACTGCTCCAAGTCTATTTTTAGGTCCATAGCTATCGGGGCGTGGTTGCCAACCATGATAGGGCAAGGTAGTGAACAAATATTTCTTTCGTTGGTCGGTAGTCTGGAACTACGAAGAAGTCGCAGCGTATCACTATATCGCTTCCTCCCTTCTGTGCACAGGACTAGTTGCGACTTGACTGCGTCAGTGTCGGTGGCGAGCTATGGCAATTGTGTACCCTCATTCATGGTATCGTTCGAGGTCATCCGGCTGGGTCCTGTGATCGTTCCAGGGTTGTAAAGGTCGGGAACTCCCGTTGTGCAGCGGTGGTGCCTCTCTGCACGACGTTCAAAGTAAATTCTCCCTACAGGGATCCAGAGGCCAATCATTTTATTAATCTCAGCATCCCCAGACCCTCTAAACACCTTTTCTGTAGGTGCTGAACTAGTAGGTGCCAAAGTGTTCGGTGGGTTAGGGACTGCCATAGCAACAAAAGGACAGGCTTCCCAGAAAACGTTAATGATCCCAATAAGAAAGCAGGAGAATAACAGAGGCAAGGTACAGAGAAAATATAGAGCCCTGAGTGAAGTTATACTATTGACCTTATACTATCTAGGGCTATCCAATGGTAGAGTAAACCTTGCCTGAAACTTACCATCGATCGTCCAAAACAAACTCACCATAAATTGCCGTATTGATGGCCAACCACCCATTTTTTGTAACGGTAAGGTTCCCTTCTCACCAAAGTGCAGTGGTCTGATGGTCGTTATTTGAACCTGAGGGCTTTCCCATGGATTTACACATTTTGGATGATGCTTGCGTGCTGCTCACGTACCCTGAATTAAAGCTGATGCCAAGTGTTTTTGTAATGTTCCCAATTTTTAGCCTCAAGCTAAAATGGAACATTATAGTTGCACATTTTATTTTTATTTAATAAAATGGGGAAGGAGACACCTTAGCCCCTTTTAGATGAAGAAATAACACTCCTTATGTGAAAAGGAGATAAATAAGTAGCTGGATTAAAGCACCTAAGGGTGTGAATGGAACCCGGATCAGTTAATTTAGTCACCTTTGACTAAAGTCAACAACGCTGCCCAAGGAGGAGAGGCTTCCTAGAGAAGCTGCGCAGTTTTGGAGGGGAAGACATTCACATGAGGGTGAAACCCTAATTGGTGGGACCATGGTGGAGAAAAGGTTCCTTTATTTATAAGGAGGAGATGGCAGCCCATTTTCATCATGTTTTGGAATTTAGAATTGGGTCTGCAAAGGCTTGCATCCCGGGCTGTTTAGTAGGGTGGTGGTACCCTCGGGCACTAGGGTGTTCCCGGTCGGGAATCCCTACCTCTTCCTCAAGGAAGGATGAGGATTGAGCTGCATTTTCCTCAATATGGCATTAGCCATAGCTACTACCATCATCTACAGCGTTAGCTCTACAGTAGAGAGGACACTGTGTTGCTGGGGGCAACAAAGGAGGAACTCATGGAGTCTCTCTTGAGTGTTTTCTTTAGTGGAGGAGTGATATATCCATTGAAGGAGCTGCAAGGAGGATTCCCGAGCTTCATATCAGATCTTTGGCACTTGGCCAACATTCCATCATCTCCCACTGCGCAGTCCATGGAGGAAACTACTTTATTTTATGGAGGTAGTGAGAGAGGGTTTCATAGAGCTCATCAGGAGTTGTTTTTGAGACAAAGGGATCAACCCTTTTTGTTGGAGACATTATCAGAGGATGGAAATCATATTTCATATCAGCCACAGCCTCATTCTTGTTTTGTTGCAGTGACAACTCAGTTGTCACATTTTGGTACTCTCCGGCATTTCTAGCAATCTCTCCTAGATTGGCTGGAAATCTAGTATTTCAGCCCATTTCCTTGTTATTGGGCTATTTATTGTACTCCTTCAGCCAAATTTGTATTTTATTCATATTCAGCAGCTCATACCTTCATATACACAGCGCAGTCACTACTCTCCGGAATTTTGTGGAGTTGCAACAACTCATGTATTTCATTGTTCATTCATTGGAGGTTAGTTCCTAAAGTTTGAGTGGCTTGTCCCTCATGATATTTCTTGTATTTTACTGTTGATATCATAATATAATGATGGCTATAGAATTTTCCCTCTTATGATGTATTTTAGATTTGCAAATTTTCAGAGTGTGTTCTTCATATTGTTGTAGGCTCTCTCTTTGAGCATTGTTTTAGAGACCTAGATTGGGGAGATCTGTATAACCCATCTAGAGTCATTTATTTGAGCTCATTTTCTGCAAGGGATTTGTATTAGATATTTTCTAGGGCATCCCATTCGTTTTTTGTCTTATTTTTGCAGCTGCTTCCTTATACAGCGTCCTCAAGGACCCTGTAGCAGAAATTCCCGAGGTGGAATATTGCATATCCATAGACAGAGTCTGTGAAGGGCCAGATAGCCTCAGGATATCTCCCTTCTTTAGAAAGAGACATATCCTGTAAATTCCCCAACAGTCAATCTCTGAAATGGACTTGTGATGTCTCACTGAAGAAGGAATTGGAATATCTTAAGATATTCCTGTTAGAGCAGAAAGCTCCAGATTTGGAACATTACAGTGGTATCAAAGCATCAATCTTGGCTCAGCCTATGCACAAGATTTAATGCCATCAGCAAGAGGAGCTTATCTCCAAGGAGAGGATATTTGCAGAGGAAACAAGGGAAAAGGAATGATGGAAGAGGATGTCTCCCTTCTTCTTTTCCAGACCATTGAAGAGATCATTGAAAATATTGATGAAAGGGAAAATTTGGAGAAATTTTCTGAAAGGTTTTGTGGATGAAGCAAGCCCTAGCTATTCTTATGAAGGGTGTGAGAATTCAGCCACACATGCAGATCCACAGCACAATACTTTGCCCATAACTACTGCAAGAAGGATGAAGGGAAAAATTTGAGGCCTTTGGAGGAGCAGCACTGCAACTCAAAGGTATGATTCATGATGATTGGTTTCAGGATTCTATTTCATGTTTTCATGCAAATGAGAGATCATATGTTGAAGTCACAAAGAGTTTTGCAAAGGGAATTTATGAAAACCAATGTAAGACATGGTGTGACAAAACTTCAAACACTTTGCATGCATGGAAGGGGACCATGAAACAAAGATCATTCCATATTTTTAGAGGGGGGGTAAATCAGGAGGATGGCTTGCTAGAGGCAAGACCCCCATTGTATGAAGGGAACTCTTCCATTTGTGAGGTGTAGAGATATTTCTCTCAAAGGAAGGCCAAGATCCAAGGCCTCTCATTAAGGAGGAGATACACTCACATGTTGGCAGAGAGGAGGTGCATAGAAGAACCTACAGTGTTGCACCATTGGAAGAAGAAGAAGAACAGAAGGATCAACATGAAGGGATGATGGGCATTCACCCTTATCTACTTTAGAGATTTTCTTCACATAGGAGAAGGATTGCATTGCGCAGTAGAGAGAGAGGGACCTTTCATTCCTCTCATATATACAATCCACTTCCTATCTTGATGTCTCACCTTTTGGAGGCTTTCCACCTGGGAGGCCACTTGATCTAGGGATGATGAGAGGCATCATATCATTTGGTTCACCACTCTTGGATTCCGGAGAGGTGGAGACATTGAAGGAATCCATCACAGCGCAAAGAGTTTGGGGTTAAGCATAAGGATGAGGGATACACTCTCTCATTTTCAGTCTCACCCACTCTCATCAGCTATACTGCGCTGGTAGAGTTTGCTGCATGGATGGAGGATAGCATCTTCATGATGCAGGATGACTGCTCCATGGATTTGGTGAGAGAGAGGATACTTCCTTTGAGGAAGGACTCTTTCATTCCTTGGAGTAGATGGAGGCCACTCATGCTTACATTGGCCAGGATCAGGAGATTCTTTGGAGGTGGTAGTCTCTCATGGGAGGCTCATTTTCAAAGAGCATCATTTCTATTTGAGCATGAGCAGCTACATGATGGGCATGGAAGCAACTTGGAGGATGAATTTTGCATGGGGGATGTCAAAGTAGTAGGCAGCAGCGTGAGGGAGCACCATATTGTAGAACACCAGCGCTGTCTATGTGGAGGATTGATCCAGGTTGGAGGACTCAAATTTTGGTTGAGTATTCCCAGGATCTTGGTGCATGCATGATTTTTGATGACTAGGAGGGATATGACCGATACAGAGTTGATAATATGGTCATCTAACACTATGGCAGACTCTTCTTGACTAGGGCTTCTAGTATCAAGAAGAAACTATTGCATGCAGCATATGCGGACTTCTTAGCTATGCATTTGAATGCATACTTTGCTTTGATAGAGGAGTTCACTTGGGAGGGAATTCAGTATCATCTACATCAACATATGGATAGATGCATAGCCCGGATGATTTTGGAGAGGTTGGCACAACCATTCGCTTACTCATTGGAGGAGAGGGAGAGCATTCAGATGAGCCATTTCATCTCAAGGTCTCAAGTACATGGTAGAGAAGGTATAATTTCCCATTTTGTACCTCTTTACTTCATATGAGCAGCCTATTTTCTCAAAGAGGGTCGTCCCTTCTTGCACTTGATATGATGTACTTGCAGCTACTTGTAGCCTTGATTTTGGCTATTTTTATGATGGTTTGTGGGGGAAGCCACATATTCCTTGGTGTGCACCATTGGCATCAAATGGTGTTTTCATGTTTTATCTTATGATGAGATGTTGTGGCAAAAAACAAGTGGCTAGCATAGCACTTGTTACTTTTGATTTTAAGGTAGGCCAAGGAGGCACTACGCAGGTTCCATGAGTGGAACTTTGAACCACTCTCCGATTGTCATTTGACAACTTGCTTCTATTGTATATTGCTCCTTGCATTTATGATGTTTGTACACTCATGAGGAGCATTATTTGGAGAGTATTGGATGTACAACCCATTGGGAGCATGATTCTCCCCATTATACATGTCTTGTCTTGCAGGAGAAACCATGGGCAAACCATGATTGCCACATTGCTACTTGTCTCTTCTTGTGGGAGAAACCACTTCGAGAATTTGAGGAGGCATTTCATGGCTGATTTTCTTGATGGGGTATCTTGGGCCATTCTTGGAGGCCATATCATTTCAGCCCAAGGACAGAGGAAGCCCCATGGACACTTCAAATGGAGAGAGGACCATCTTGAGAAGCACAAGCACAACACTCCATTAAGCCCCAACTCATTGTAGAAATCAAGGGTGAGATTTTCATTTGGATGATAGCATGGATGAGAGGATCATCATTGGGAGAAAAATGTTCCCATGCATATCATCACTCCTACCTTAAGGAGGCCATAGCACAGCAAGAAGGATTCCACTACACCTTCTATCTTTCCATGAGGAGCATCACTTTCAGCTTGCATAATTGGGAGAGAGCATTGGAGGACAAGTTTATTGCAACATATTTTGAGCAGTGGTAGAGCTTGTTGATGAGGCCACAAGAGAAGAAGGAGGAGAAATTTTTTTCTCTCTATGCAATTGCTTGAGGGCAAGAAACATGTGGGAGGGGAGGACTGTAATGTTCCCAATTTTTAGCCTCAAGCTAAAATGGAACATTATAGTTGCACATTTTATTTTTGTTTAATAAAATGGGGAAGGAGACACCTTAGCCCCTTTTAGATGAAGAAATAACACTCCTTATGTGAAAATGAGATAAATAAGCAGCTGGATTAAAGCACCTAAGGGTGTGAATGGAACCCAGATCACTTAATTTAGTCACCTTTGACTAAAGTCAACAGCGTTGCCCAAGGAGGAGAGGCTTCCTAGAGAAGCTACACAGTTTTGGAAGGGAAGACATTCACATGAGGGTGGAAACCCTAATTGATGGGACCGTGGTGGAGAAAAGGTTCCTTTCTTTATAAGGAGGAGATGGCAACCCATTTGCATCATGTTTTGGAATTTATAATTGGGTCTGCAAAGGCTTGCATCCCGGGCTGTTTAGCAGGGTGGTGGTGCCCTCGGGCACTAGGGTGTTCTCGGTCGGGAATCCCTACCTCTTCCTCAAGGAAGGATGAGGATTGAGCTGCATTTTCCTCAATCTGGCATTGGCCACTGCTACTACCATCATCTACATCATTAGCTCTATAGCAGAGAGGATGTTGTGTTGCTGGGGGCAGCAAAGGAGGAACTCATGGAGTCTCTCTTGAGTGTTTTCTTCAGTGGAGGAGTGATATATCCATTTAAGGAGCTACAATAAGGATTCTCGGGCTTCATATCAGATCTTTGGCACTTGGCCAACATTCCATCATCTCCCACTGCGCATTCCATGGAGGAAACTGCGTTATTTTATGGAGGCAGTGAGAGAGGGTTTCATAGAGCTCATCAGGAGTTGTTTTTGAGACAAAGGGATCAACCCTTTGTGTTGGAGACATTATCAGAGGAGGGAAATCATATTTCAGTTCAGCCACAGCCTCATTTTTGTTTTGTTGTAGTGACAACTCAGTTGTCACATTTTGGTACTCTCTGGCATTTCTAGCAATCTCTCCTAGATTGGCTGGAAATCTAGTATTTCAGCCCATTTCCTTGTTATTGGGCTATTTCTTGTACTCCTTCAGCCACATTTGTATTTTATTTATATTTAGCAGCTCATACCTTCATATACACAGTGCAGTCACTACTCTCTGACATCTTGTGGAGTTGCAACAACTCATCTATTTCATTTTTCATTCATTGGAGGTTGGTTCCTAAAGTTTGGGTGGCTTGTCCCTCATGATATTTCTTGTATTTTAATGATGATATCATAATATAATGATGGCTGTAGCATTTTCCCTCTTATGATGTATTTCATATTTGCAGAGTTTCAGAGTGTGTTCTTCATATTGCTATAGGTTCTCTCTTTGAGCATTATTTTAGAGACCTAGATTGGGGAGATCTGTATAACCCATCTAGATTCATTTCTTTGAGCTCATTTTCTGCAAGGGAGTTGTATTGGATATGTTCTAGGGCATCCCATTGGTGGTTTGTCTTATTTTTGCAGCTGCTTCCTTATACAGCGTCCTCAAGGACCCTGTAGCATAAATTCCCAAGGTGGAATATTGCATATCCATAGACAGAGTCTATGAAGGGCCAGCTAGCCTCAGGATCTCTCCCTTCTTTAGAAGGAGACATATCCTGTAAATGCCCCAACAGAAAATCTCTAAAATGGACTTGTGATGTCTCACTGAAGAAGGAATTGGAATATCTTAAGATATTCCTGATAGAGCAGAAAGTTCCAAATTTGGAACATTACAGTTTTGTACTATGGTCCAGGTACCACTCTAGCAACTTGGCCACCATACCTATTGATAGGCATGCTTTTCCCTTGGTCAGGGCGTCCATGTGAAGCAGTGCTACATCGAGAATCCTTGTGCCATCGACCATATTAAATGTTCGCAGAAACTTAGCCCGCAAATTCCCCCAATTGCGCATGTACTGGTGCAGCTCCGCGTCTAAATACCACGCAGTCAGACGCAAGCCTAGGTCATGGATAACCTCTTGAAATTTTTCGTTTGGGGTCCTGTCACACCATTGTGTTTCCCATGCCAGAAAATATCTGCGAGGATCCTCTAACCCAAGGAATCTTTGGATCTTCCTTCCAACTGGGGTTCCAAATCGCAGGATCATCTTATCCCAACACTCATCCCAAGTGCGGAATACCGGCCCATGTGTATCCCACCAACGCACAGGCGCTCCGCGCTGGGCTAGCAGAAGTGCCCCTAACCTACGTTCCTTGGGAACTTTGGCTTCGAACGCACGTAAAAACTCCTTAATGTCACCCACATCCTCAAGGTAGGGCAGGTCTCTTTACTCGGCGGAGACGCAGCGGAAGTTCATTATGACCCGAAGACAATGTAGTGTTGAAACCTCATGCAACCGACCTTTCCAATTCTCCAGATCCCCATCAGAGTTGGAAAAGCATTCACTGTCCTTTTCCCAACAGATTACTCCTTCCACCGTGGGGTTAATCCAGTCTTCGTCCTACGTAGTCAATTTGTAAATGTGATATATTTCTTCCTCGTCACGTGCTGGCTCTTTATACCGTGCACCTTCTACAGGATCCAGTGGTACTATTATGCATGTACCTTATTTTCAAACACCATGCTGTGATTTTTGAGATAGATGACACCCCCCATATCTATAGCCCAGTCTAGTCCTAGGAGTGCAGGGTAGGGATCCGCATCTTCCACAATTTCTATTACTTCAAAGTCAACCAGGACTTTTACCCCTGCGATATCTACCATGAATTTTGGTAGCCTTCCCAGAGGGATGATCTTTTGTTGATTTGCCATTCGTAGCTGGATGGTGGGCCATTCCAATTTAGGCTCTCCCATTCGTTGCCATTTTTTCTTTGGTAATACATTCGCATCTGATCCAAGATCTAAAATAACTTGATCCATCTCGTAGTCACCAATCTGCGCAGTCAACCGAATTTCTCTTCTGGTGTGTTTTTTATATCTGTATAGCTTGCGTACATCCTTGGTCTCGGGAATCGGATCAGGCCGAGCCACACAACTATGCATTCTTGGAGGTTCTCTACAGCGTGTGGGTTACGTAGCAGCTTCAGACATGCCTACAGAAAGGTCCCAACCCCCTCCTCTATCTTGAGGTGTATCGGTATCTACGCAGTAGCTGCTATTGTTTCTTGTCCCTTGCTGATGTTCGATCCTTCCTGAGAGGTTGTAGGATCCCTGGTAGGCGCCTCCTTTGCTCCCTAGATGACCATCCCGCTACGTGTTATGACTTTCATGCTTGGGTCTATGTTTCTTAGCTCGGCTTTAACTCTTTGCATGGTCTGCGTAGGGGTGGGTTGTTTTTCCTACATCTTGGCTATTAAAATTTAGCAATCTTCAACCACATGGTCCAGTTGTCTACAATATTTGCACAATTTCTTGGTGGGATTTGGGCAGTCCCTGGTGAAGTGTCCTACCTTCCCGCAGTTATAACAGATTAGTTGTCCACGTCCTTGTCCTGCGCTTCCTCCCCGGCCTCCTCTGCTCCTTGCTAGAGAGACTCCGAAGCTCGCGGAATTTCTTGGCGACGCAGGGTCTGATTGTACCCTATACAAGTTCCCACAATATATCATCAAGTCGTAAGTGTGAGAGTTTTGCTCATCGTGCCCCACAGACCGACAGAACCTACACCATTGTTGCTTTAGTTCTGGGACATATGCACCTAGCCGAGGGAAATGTTTCATATCATGCAGCCCTGCTACATGGCAGTCGTCGCACCACAGTGTAGGTCCGCTCGATCCTGGTCATGACAGGATGGATTCCCCACTTGCTCCTGGGCATACCGGACTAGGTCCTCCTACCTGCATGTAATCTACCAATAGAGGGCACTGATCCTTTGTATGGCCAGATACCCAACATCGTATGCACCATAGATCTGCGTGGGCTTCTTTTCCCCACTGCTTTCGCAGGTTCTGAATTTCCATGTGCATAGCTCCAAGTTTTTCCTGAATTTGTTGTACCCCTACCGAAGTATCTTCTCTAGGTGCTTCTTCTAGTTTCATAGCGACTTTCACCATTTTTTCCTATGACTCAAAGGTTTGGTGACTCATTGGAATACGCAGGTGGGGTAACAACATAGTGATGAACCATTCCGTATGTTGTCTATTGTCATACTCAAACCCTCCTTCCCTGATTTCTTTCTTCAATCGTTGATCAGCCTCCCACATTGATTCAGACACACCTTTCTTGAAGTCCTTTACTTCTGCTACCAACTGAGAGTAATATTTTGGCTTCTGGAATTGTTGCTTTAGAGCGTCTTTGATATCTTGAATAGATACACTCCCATTCTAGGAAATGTATCGCATATACCAGTCCAATGCTCTGTTCTCAAATGCCAGGGACAGTTGCACCCTCTTCACCGTATCATTTGTCACACTTTTTATAGTCCAGACAGAGTCTGCAACAAACCAAAATTGGTCCATATCCTCATCCCCTACCCCCTTGAAGGTAGGTAGTCTCAGGTGCGCAACCATATCACTGTCCGGCGGGGGTGGTGGTATGGGTGAGTTCTTACCTTTGTGCGGCTTGGGCGGCGGTGTAGCTGGGGGGTCTTGCACAGCCGGTTCTCGCAAAAGGTTATAGGCGGATCTCCCCCCGTCGAGGTTGGTCCGATAGTATTTCCCACTGCGCGTCGCGCTCTTGTCTAGATTCAAGGTCATTCAGTTGGTATGACTACACAGAATGCTCTTTTCACATAGTAATATCTTAATCGACAACAGTAATGTCTTCAGAAATTTGCCTCGAAACCCTTTAAAGAATCGTCGTTTGGCCTCAGATTAGGATACAAACTGATCAATGGCAAATTCTGTCACAAATCCTCCTAGCACACTGTCCACCCAATAATCTATTGTGCGTGTAATTGTAGAAATTAGCTGAATAAATCACTTATTCAATGAAGATTAACCCGATCATACATCAATTTCGAATTGCATGCATAACACATAACCTTCTTCCACAATTAATTGTCACATGTGGAAATAATATAGAAGCAATCGCACATCAAATCAATCACACATTAACTCAGTATGTATGGGGAAAGCCTATAGCTGAAAACCCCGCAGCTATTGTGTATATTATAATGGAGAAATCATGTAACAATCATAGTACAAAAACTCTTCTCAAGCTCTCATGCACTACCTCCCATGCTACACACTATCAAGCTAGATCTAGCAAATCACTTGCTCCAATCCTTAGCCACTTGATAGCCAACCTTGATTGCGTATTTTAATGCTAGGTGATGGCCTCCTTATATAGATAAACCACCAGCCTAAACTTTGCAATACTCATAGCTTACTCCACCTACCTTGATTGCGTATTTCAAAGCTATGGGATGGCCTCTTTATATAGATAAACCACCAGCCTAAACTTTGCAATACTCATAGCTTACCCCACCTATCTATGTGTTGCAAATAGCAACAGTATAGTTACAACTGATAGCTAACTCTACCCTTTCATCTATCTCTTTCACTGGTCTCCACTGAACTGATCATGCACTGTAGTGAACTGAAGTGTTCTTGAGTTGACTAATGAGTTAATATTTAGTAAATTAAATATTATTTAATTTACTCCACTCATATCTAATTGATTAGTTAGTTAACTAATCTCAACTAGTTCAACTGAAACAAACAGAACATAACTCCACTATCTGTCCCGTTAACTCCTCCAAAACTTCTGCCACTGAAGTCTAACTGAAGTAAACCATGCAAGATGCCATCAAACCCTAGGAACCACGTGATTCCTTGTGTCAGTTGCATGAGCCACCTCCATGACTCAAACTGAAGTGCGCCAAGAGAGTAAACTGCTGTTTATAGTCAAAATATTATTAAGGGTAAATAATATTTGACTTCCATATTTTTAGGAGATCAGTCTAAAAATAGCACGGGTCCTAAAAATAAG